>CAUYUJ010020237.1:321997-359497 GCA_963575745.1 Prorocentrum cordatum
ATCGCAGCCCCCCGCAGGCAAGACAGGAGAGGCAAGAGGGAGGCGGGAAGGAAGGAAGAGTGGGACCACACTGCTCTATTCAAAACGAATACCCAACCAAGGAGGATGGAAGACGATTACCCTGGCGACGTACCCAACCCCTGCGCAAACGCGGGGCGCAAATAGTTTAGGACACTTTATAAAGGGGAAGATGACGGAACGAGGGTTACATATGTCTGCAGACGGAATCGGGACACTCGCAGGACACTGGCTACAGGACAAGGACTAAATAAAGCTGATTCGTTACAATCCCTGAGCAACCCTAGCCACTTCGAAGGCGGGGATCTCAGATCGCAGCCCCCCAGGGATGGCGAGGTCTAATTGGGTCTGCCGGCGTGGCGCACTGTGCTGGGCGCCCCAGCAGGCCTCGAAAGGTGGCGACAGTTTTTGCACAGATCGAATCCCCCGAAGGATGGCGAGATCTAATGGGGTCCGACGCTTGTGCGTCACTGTGCTGTGCCCCTCAGCAGCACTCGAAAGTGGCGACAGTTTCACAGATCGCAGCCCCCCAGGGATGGCGAGGTCTAATTTGGCTCCGCGCGTGGCGTCACTGTGCTCGGCCCCCCAGCAGGCCTCGAAAGTGGCGACAGTTTCACAGATCGCAGCCCCCCAGGGATGGCGAGGTCTAATTTGAATCCGCCCGTGGCGTCACTGTGCTGGGCCCCCCAGCAGGCCTCGAAAGTGGCGACAGTTTCACAGATCGCAGCCCCCCAGGGATGGCGAGGTCTAATTTGAATCCGCCCGTGGCGTCACTGTGCTGGGCCCCCCAGCAGGCCTCGAAAGTGGCGACAGTTTCACAGATCGCAGCCCCCCAGGGATGGCGAGGTCTAATTTGAATCCCGCGTGGGCGTCACTGTGCTGGGCCCCCCAGCAGGCCTCGAAAGTGGCGACAGTTTCACAGATCGCAGCCCCCCAGGGATGGCGAGGTCTAATTTGAATCCCCGTAGGCGTCACTGTGCTGGGCCCCCCAGCAGGCCTCGAAAGTGGCGACAGTTTCACAGATCGCAGCCCCCCAGGGATGGCGAGGTCTAATTTGAATCTGCCCGTGGCGTCACTGTGCTGGGCCCCCAGCAGGCCTCGGAAGTAGCGACAGTTTCACAGATCGCAGCCCCCCGCAAGCAAGACAGGAAGAGGCAAGAGGGAGGCGGGAAGGAAGGAAGGAGTGGAGACCACACTGCTCTATTCAAAACGAATTCCCAACCAAGGAGGATTGGGAATTACCCTGGCGACGTACCCAACCCCTGCGCAAACGCGGGGCGCAAATAGTTTAGGACACTTTATACGCGGGGCGGTTCCCCAGCAGGCCTCGAAAGTGACGACAGTTTCACAGATCACAGCCCCCCAGGGATGGCGAGGTCTAATTTGAATCTGCCCCTGGCGTCACTGTGCTGGGCCCCCCAGCAGGCCTCCAAAGTGGCGACGGTTTCACAGATCGCAGCCCCCCAGGGATGGCGAAGTCAAAGTTGAATCCGCGCGTGGCGTCACTGTGCTGGGCCCCCCAGCAGGCCTCGAAAGTAAGGACAGTTTCACAGATCGCAGCCCCCCAGGGATGGCGAGGTCTAATTTGGGTCCGCGCGTGGCGTCACTGTGCTGGGCCCCCCCAGCAGGCCTCGAAAGTGGCGACGGTTTCACAGATCGCACCCCCCCAGGGATGGCGAGATCTAATTTGGGTCCGCCCGTGGCGTCGCTGCGCTAGGCCCCCCAGCAGGCCTCGAAAGTGGCGACAGTTTCACACATCGCAGCCCCCCGCAGGCAAGACAGGAGGAGGCAAGAGGGAGACGGGACGGGAAGAAGGGAGTGGAGACCACACTGCTCTAATCAAAAACGAATGGCCAACCAAGGAGGGTTGGGAAAAAGAATTACCCTGGCGACGTACCCAACCCCTGCGCAAACGCGGGGCGCACATAGTTTAGGACACTTTATGAAAGGGGGGCGATGACGGAGCGAGGGTTACATATGTCTACAGACGAAATCCGGGAGACTCGCAGGACACTGGCTAAAGGACAAGGACTAGATAAAGCTGATTAGTTACAAGCCCTGAGCAACCCTAGCAACTTCGAAAGCGGGGATCTCAGATCGCAGCCCCCCAGGGATGGCGAGGTCTAATTTGGGTCCGCGCGTGGCGTCACTGTGCTGGGCCCCCCAGCAGGCCTCGAAAGTGGCGACAGTTTCACAGATCGAATCCCCCCAGGGATGGCGAGGTCTAATTTGGGTCCGCGCGTGGCGTCACTGTGCTGGGCCCCCCAGCAGGCCTCGAAAGTGGCGACAGTTTCACAGATCGCAGCCCCCCAGGGATGGCGAGGTCTAATTTGGGTCCGCGCGTGGCGTCACTGTGCTGGGCCCCCCAGCAGGCCTCAAAAGTGGCGACAGTTTCACAGATCGCAGCCCCCCAGGGATGGCGAGGTCTAATTTGGGTCCGCGCGTGGCGTCACTGTGCTGGGCCCCCCAGCAGGCCTCGAAAGTGGCGACAGTTTCACAGATCGCAGCCCCCCAGGGATGGCGAGGTCTAATTTGGTCAACTGTGCTGGGCCCCCCAGCAGGCCTCGAAAGTGGCGACAGTTTCACAGATCGCAGCCCCCCAGGGATGGCGAGGTCAATTTCTCCGCCGTGCCCACTGTGCTGGGCCCCCCAGCAGGCCTCGAAAGTGGCGACAGTTTCACAGATCGCAGCCCCCCAGGGATGGCGAGGTCTAATTTGAATCCGCCCGTGGCGTCACTGTGCTGGGCCCCCCAGCAGGCCTCGAAAGTGGCGACAGTTTCACAGACCGCAGCCCCCCAGGGATGGCGAGGTCTAATTTGAATCCGCCCGTGGCGTCACTGTGCTGGGCCCCCCAGCAGGCCTCGAAAGTGGCGACAGTTTCACAGATCGCAGCCCCCCAGGGATGGCGAGGTCTAATTTGAATCTGCCCGTGGCGTCACTGTGCTGGGCCCCCCAGCAGGCCTCGAAAGTGGCGACAGTTTCACAGATCGCAGCCCCCCAGGGATGGCGAGGTCTAATTTGAATCTGCCCGTGGCGTCACTGTGCTGGGCCCCCCAGCAGGCCTCCAAAGTGGCGACGGTTTCACAGATCGCAGCCCCCCAAGGATGGCGAGGTCCAATTATAAACTGCGCGTGGCGTCACTGTGCTGGGCCCCCCAGCAGGCCTCGAAAGTGGCGACAGTTTCAGATCGCAGCCCCCCAGGGATGGCGAGGTCTAATTTGAATCTGCCCGTGGCGTCACTGTGCTGGGCCCCCCAGCAGGCCTCGAAAGTGGCGACGGTTTCACAGATCGCAGCCCCCCAGGGATGGCGAAGTCTATTATAAATCTGCCCATGGCGTCAGTGTGCTGGGTCCCCCAGCAGGCCTCGAAAGTGGCGACGGTTTCACAGATCGCAGCCCCCCCAGGGATGGCGAGGTCTAAGTTGAATCTGCCCGTGGCGTCACTGTGCAGGGCCCCCCAGCAGGCCTCGAAAGTGGCGACAGTATCACAGACCGCAACCCCCCGGAGGCAAGACAGGAGGAGGCAAGAGGGAGGCGGGACGGGAAGAAGGGGGAGTGGAGACCACACTGCTCTATTCAAAACGAATGCCCAACCAAGGAGGGTTGGGAATTACCCTGGCGACGTACCCAACTCCTGCGCAAACGCGGGGCGCAAATAGTTTGGGACACTTTATAAGGGGGGCGATGACGGAGCGAGGGTTACATATGCCTGCAGCTGGTAGATCCGCGTAGCGCGTCACTGTGGATCCGAGTATCGCGTCACTGTGCTGGGCCCCCCAGCAGGCCTCGAAAGTGGCGACAGTTTCACAGATCGCAGCCCCCCAGGGATAGCGAGGTCTAATCTGAATCTGCGTGTGGCGTCACTGTGCTGGGCCCCCCAGCAGGCCTCGAAAGTGGCGACAGATTCACAGGTCGCAGCCCCCCCAGGGATGGCGAGGTCTAATTTGAATCTGCCCGTGGCGTCACTGTGCTGGGCCCCCCAGCAGGCCTCCAAAGTGGCGACGGTTTCACAGATCGCAGCTCCCCAGGGATGGCGAGGTCTAATTTGAATCTGCGTGAAGCGTCACTGTGCTGGGCCCCCCAGCAGGCCTCGAAAGTGGCGACGGTTTCGCAGATCGCAGCCCCCCAGGGATGGCGAGGTCTAATTTGAATCCGTCCGTGGCGTCACTGTGCTGGGCCCCCCAGCAGGCCTCGAAAGTGGCGACAGTTTCACAGATCGCAGCCCCCCAAGGATGGCGAGGTCCAATTATAAACTGCGTGTGGCGTCACTGTGCTGGTCCCCCCAGCAGGCCTCGAAAGTGGCGACAGTTTCACAGATCGCAGCCCCCCAGGGATGGCGAGGTCTAATTTGAATCCGCGCGTGGCGTCACTGTACTGGGCCCCCCTGCAGGCCTCCAAAGTGGCGACAGTTTCACAGATCGCAGCCCCCCAGGGATGGCGAGGTCTAATTTGAATCCGCGCGTGGCGTCACTGTAGCGGGCCCCCCAGCAGGCCTCGAAAGTGGCGACGGTTTCACAGATCGCAGCCCCCCAGGGATGGCGAGGTCTAATTTGAATCCGTCCGTGGCGTCACTGTGCTGGGCCCCCCAGCAGGCCTCGAAAGTGGCGGTTTCGCAGATCGTAGCCCCCAGGGGCGAGGTCTAATTTGAATCAGCTCGAAAGTGGCGACGGTTTCACAGCCGCAGCCCCCCAGGGATGGCGAGGTCTAATTTGAATCCGCGCGTGGCGTCACTGTGCTGGGCCCCCCAGCAGGCCTCGAAAGTGGCGACGTTTCACAGATCGCAGCCCCCCAGGGATGGCGAGGTCTAATTTGAATCCGTCCGTGGCGTCACTGTGCTGGGCCCCCCAGCAGGCCTCGAAAGTGGCGACAGTTTCACAGATCGCAGCCCCCCAGGGATGGCGAGGTCTAATTTGAATCCGCCCGTGGCGTCACTGTGCTGGGCCCCCCAGCAGGCCTCGAAAGTGGCGACAGTTTCACAGATCGCAGCCCCCCAGGGATGGCGAGGTCAATTTGAATCTGCGTGTGGCGTCACTGTGCTGGGCCCCCCAGCAGGCCTCGAAAGTGGCGACAGTTTCACAGATCGCAGCCCCCCAGGGATGGCGAGGTCTAATTTGAATCCGCGTTTGGCGTCACTGTGCTGGGCCCCCCAGCAGGTCTCGAAAGTGGCGACGGTTTCACACATCGCAGCCCCCCAGGGATGGCGAGGTCTAATTTGAATCTGCGTGTGGCGTCACTGTGCCGGGCCCCCCAGCAGGCCTCGAAAGTGGCGACGGTTTCGCAGATCGTAGCCCCCCAGGGATGGCGAGGTCAAATTTGAATCCGTCCGTGTCGTCACTGTGCTGGGCCCCCCAGCAGGCCTCGAAAGTGGCGACGGCTTCACAGATCGCAGCCCCCCAGGGATGGCGAGGTCTAATTTGAATCCGTCCGTGGCGTCACTGTGCTGGGCCCCCCAGCAGGCCTCCAAAGTGGCGACAGTTTCACAGATCGCGGCCCCCCGCAGGCAAGACAGGAGGAGGCAAGAGGGAGGCGGGACGGGAAGGAAGAAAGGAGTGGAGACCACACTGCTTTAATTCAGAGGTTTGGGAAGAAGAGGTGCCCTTTTCGGGCGCTCGACCCTTTCGGGGCCCCAGAGGGCCCCCTTGTCTGCGGCGCTCGCGGGCCCCCCGCTGATCGCCCCCCCTCACGTGAGGCCCACGCCTTACCTTAGAAAAAAGCCGAGACGCCGGGCGTCCAGAGCCTGGAAGCGGACCCTCACGGCCTTCTTGGGGCTCATCCTGGCCAGTGTTCCGGGCAGCGCCCACCGGCTGCGGCGAGAGACTCGAGACGCGCCCCCAAACCTTCGAAGCGACGTCGTCGTCTCCCCTGAGGTCAGACGTTGCGAACGAATTCGCCCATCGTGGCAAATCACGACCATAGCCCTGGACCCCATCTTTTTGTGAAATTTGTCGAGCCAGATTGATTTGTGATGGTTCGTGAATAAAATGCAATGCTAGGATTTTAGGGCCCGTCACTGACGCGTAGCTTTGGCGAATCACCGCTCAGGCTTGCAATCGCTGGCCACGCTCCCTCCGCGCGCCATGGACACCATGCAGAGCAGCGCGAACGTGATACCCCCCACCTGTCGGGCAGATGGAGGGAAATCCTCTCCATCGTCCATCCTTGCCCGCTTCCTATTCGTAAGGCTTTGGACTTTGGGCTGCGCACAGACAGCCCCTTCAGGTGGTCCCGGCTGGCCCAAACAGGCCCCCTGATTAGTCTGGGGCGGTCAACACCCTGGCGCCGCCTCCCGTGGCGCCTCTGGCGAGTTCCGCGCCCCAAGGTTGGGGCGTTGAGATCGCCCTGGACTACTCGGGGAGGTTGTTGAGGCCAGCTTGGACCACTCGGAGGGCCTGTTCAACCACTTGGGAATACCTCGGAGGCTGTCTGTGCGCCACCCGAATCCTAACAATCCCTCAACCTCCCACTTCCTCTCCCAAAGCACGAAGAGGACCCAAGCCTCATGGATTCATGGCCCGAACCACTTCAGGCATTTGTCTCACGGATGGTGCCTGGACTCCTGGACAAACCCATGTTGGAAGCCTGGGACACCAAGAAACGACCCATGACGAACAAAACTAGAATCAATGCAGCAAGGTGTCACTAACACTTGGGGCCCAAGTTCTGAGCCACCAATGCCACTGACCAAAGAAACGTCGTCGGAGAGGAAGGGGGAATAGATGAGGCGGATGAGAAAGAGTAAAATGAGAAACGCATCGGATTATATACACGGCTCGTTTCGAGGCGGGGGGAGGAGTCGGAGTATGAGGAGGAAGAGATAAGCAGTCCACCCTTCTTCTCCTCGAGGTATGAAGAGAAACATGAGGAACAGAAGGAATACCAGGCGGAGGAGGAAATAACTGCACGAACAACGGCATCGGAAGGGACAGGGGACAGCGAGTATGAGGAGAAGAAGAAACAAACGAGTAAGAAACGTGAGGGAAAAGCAGATACGAATAATAATAAAGATGGGATGTCAGTGTTTGCTCAAGCAGGGCTGCAACACGCACAGGAGTCCTCGAAGACGACCAAGATAGCATCAAGACTGCCAGAAGCCCAGAGAGGGCTCCAAGACGATACCCGAGAGGGCCCAAAGAAGAAATAATCGTCAAAAACCCGGCAAAAATATTTGAACATGTCAGCATTGTTGGTCTTAGCAGCGTCCAAGACCCAAGACGGCTCAAGAGGCCCCCATGATCGCGCCAAGACGGCCCGAGAAGCCCCAAAGCGGGCCCCAAGATGGCCGAGGAGAGCCCCAAGACGGCCCAAGAGGCACCCAAGATGGCCCAAGAGAGCCCCAACAGGGCCCCAAGAGGGCACCAAGAGAGGAACTCGAACTGCCACTCCAGGCCATTCGCCCTAAGAGGACCCCTGAGACCGCCAGCAGGCGCCCAAGAAACTCTTAAGAGGCCCGAAGAGGTCCACAAGAGGCCCAAAAGAGGGTTCCCAAGAGGCCGAAGGCCCCACACGTTGATTTCATCCCTCTTCTGGGGGTCGTCGAAATGACGTAAACCTCTTGAGTAAGGATGGGGAACCAGCGGTCCATCGTGCTTCCTGTGCACCAGTGATGATGCTCAAGAAGAGAAACCAATCACAAATGCATGTGTGATCACGATATCCACGTGGGCTGATATCCAAAGCATTCTAGATCCAAAAGGAAGCAATCCGGATCGGCCGCGCCAAGCGGCACAATGGCGCCATCGCCGGGCCGAATCGGATCGCACGAACATCCAACTCGAATCGAACCGAGCCGGCCAAAATCGGTAGCGGATCGGATCGATCGGATCGAAAGGGACCCTGCGTGGCGGCGAACAGGATCGGGAACGGCGAGAAAGCCTAGTTAAAGAAGGAAGATTTCGACGGCTGCTTGGGAACCTCGGGTCAAGCTGGGGGGCCTCAGGTCGAACTGGGGGGGCCTCAGGCCTCAGGGAAACAAGCTATGACATGAACATGAGAACTTGGAGGTCCGCGCGGATTTCTCGGATCGGCGCTGGACCCCCTGAGCGCGCGGGGGGC
This sequence comes from Prorocentrum cordatum, assembly GCA_963575745.1. Classification (NCBI taxonomy): domain Eukaryota; class Dinophyceae; order Prorocentrales; family Prorocentraceae; genus Prorocentrum; species Prorocentrum cordatum. The sequence continues at coordinate 330,067 of CAUYUJ010020237.1, forward strand.
GGCGCCAGGGGGCTCCAGCGCCGATGCGAGAAATCTGCGCGGACCTCGGATACGAGAATATGTTTCTGCTCCTGCTACCGTGTGTTCCCCTAGAGGCTAATGCCACTGTTCATGATGGGCCTGCTTTCCACCACCACCACTATGAGTTGGAGGGGGAGGGGGTCCTCCTCCTCCTCTTCTTCGTCCTCCTCCTCCTCCTCGTCCTCCACCTCTTTCCCCCCTCCAACTTATGGTGGTGGTGGTGGAAAACAGGCTCATCAAACCTGGTCCAACGAGCCCTTCCGGCAGCCTCCGACGGGAGGAGAGGATCGGCGGCGGGCCCACGGGGGAAGTGAGAAGGGGCGGGCCCTCCCAGAGGGCTTGGAAGTGCGCCGGCCTTCTGAGAAACTGTCCAAGCCTTCTCCGACGGCAAAACAAGAACCCTCGGGAGGCGCGAGGCCTTCTGAGAAGCCCCGCCGCCCTCTGAGGAGGCCTTCTCCTCCCCACTCTCCCCCCCCCTCCCCTCGCCGCCGATCCTCTGCTCTCCCCCCTTCTCCTCTCCTCTCCTCTCCTCTCCTCCCTCTTCCCTCCTGAGAAGGCCTCCTCCTCCTCTTCCTCCCTCCCTTGCCCCCCCCCGCTCGCCGCCGAGAGGAGGCGAGGGGAAGGCCCGTCCAGGCTGCAAACACGTCTCCCCCGGGGCCGGCGCAGGCGGCCGCCCCGCCCCGCGTGCGACGTGGCCTGCACCCGGACTGGTGGCCATGGGCTGCACGCAAAACAGGCCGGGAGAGAGAGAGGGAGAGAAAGAGAGAGAGAGTGAGAGAGAGAAACAAAAACAACAACAAAAAGCGAAGCCAGGACGAGGACAGAATCGGGTGAGGATAAGTCGGAGGACGGGATCCGGTGGCTCTGGAGGCTGCATCGGGCGTCGCGGCCTTCTCAGAGCGTTCCAGAGCGCTCCGGAACGGATTAAACCCTCGTCCTAGCCGCGACCGAGAGAGAAAGAGAAAGAGAGAACACCCACTGAGGGGCAGATCCCGGCCCAGCACGGGGCGTGGGTGGATGGCACCACAGTGCCTCAAATATAGGTTGGCTGTCATCACGTTGAAAAGAACAGAGATCATGAGTACGAGTGACCTCCTCGCCATCGCTCGGACGTCCATTACCTGTGTTTGTTTCGGTTTCGTGCGTGGTTTTTTCGCCAAATGATCAAGGATGCTCCTCGATGGTCATCGCCGAGAAAAAAATGCACACGTCCGAGCGATGCCAAGAACAGAGATCACGAGTACGAGTGGCCTCTGCTTGGGGAGCCTTCGTGGGAGTCTTCGTGGGAGCCTCCGTGGACCTCCGCGGCCCCATCCCCGACCATCAACGTGATATTTCGATCAGGCGTTGTCCAGATTCCGACCACCACTCCTCCTCCTCCTCCTCCTCCTCCTCCTCCTCCTCCTCCTCCTCCTCCTCCTCCCCCGCCTTTTCCTTCTCCTCCTCCTCCTCCTCCTCCTTCTCCTCCTCCTCCTCCTCCTCCTCCTCCTCCTCCTCCTCCTCCTCCTACCACCCCTCTTCAACCTCTCGTCCAAATGTCGTCCAGACGTCGACCAGATCCGACGACATCCGGACAAAACCTTGCAAACCGACGAAAGAATGTTGGGACCCTCGGATGCCCCCCGTCAAGGACCACACAAACCTCTGGCTCGCGGCTCTTTTGGGGGGGTGCGCGGAGAGGCCACACACGGGCGCGCCAGGCGCTACTACCGCACCGCGTGCGGCGATCGGGGGACCCCCGTGGGCCCGCACCGAAGGGCCACTACGGCGAAGGGCCACTCTTACGTTTGGTCTTAGTTCTTCTGTTCCGGGGGATGAACCGAAAAACCATGCCCCGCACCATTTCCATGTCGAGGATTGACAGCACCTCTGGAGGCGCTGACGCGGAAGAAATCACCCTATTTGCTATCCCTGTGAGGCGATTCCCCGGCGAGGCCCCCTTCTGTACACGTTAGTCCCCTGCAAGCGCTTCTTCTGTGCACGCCATCCCCAAGGGGGGGTGGGGGGTAGCGTGTAATCAGCTGGTCGGCGGCGCTATATCGCACGCTATCTTTGCAACGCCAAGCGTAGATGGGGTGTTCCCGCACATGCCGCAACCAGTACAGACCAGGCAAGGCGCAGCGTGGTCGTCCCAACGGCCGATCGGGGCTCGAGGACATCCACGGAAGAGACGGTAGGTGCAAGAGCCCATTGCTCGCGCACCAGAAGCACGATGCCCGCCCTGACTAAGGGACCATACAACAGCATAAACATAATCCCACCAGCCCTTTAGGGCGTAGGTGGTCTAGAGCGTTTCCTCTGCCAACCCCCCTTCTTTCCCTTCGGGGAGGGGTTTACCCCTCCCCTTACCCCTCCCCACTGACCTGGACGAGGCGTCTCGCGAGGTGTCAGGGCGCCCAAGATGGCTCAAGACGGCTCCAAGAGCGAAAAAGCGAGAAAGCACAAAACATTGATTCTACCTAGGTTTTGGAAGGATTTTGGCCTCTTGGGGGGGCCCAAGAGGCGCTTCGAGGCACTCTAGAGGGGCAACCCTAATTGGAGCTCCCCCCTTCTTTGATAGATCTCCTCCAAGATGGCCCCAAGAGCGCCCCGAAGGCTCCCAAGAGCGCCCCAAGAGCGCCCCAAGAGGGCCCCGAGAGACCCCAAGAGGCCCCCAAGAAGCCTCTAAGAGGCTGCCAAGAGACCCCCAAGAGGCCCCAAGAGAGTTCAAGATGGCCCAAGACGGCTCCAAGAGCGAAAAGGCGAGAAAGCAACAAACAATGATTTTACCTAGGTTTTGGAAGGATTTTGGCCTCTTGGGGGGCCCAAGAGGCGACTCGAGGCACTCTAGAGGGGCAACGCTAATTGGGGACCCCCTCTTCTTTGATCGATCTCCTCCAAGATGGCCCCAAGAGCGCCCCGAAGGCTCCCAAGAGCGCCCCAAGAGCGCCCCAAGAGCGCCCCAAGAGGCCCCAAGAGGCGCCCAAGAGGCCTCCAAAAGGCTCCCAAGAGACCTCCAAGAGGCCCAAGAGGCTCCCAAGACGGCCCAAGACGGCTCCAAGAGCGAAAAGGCGAGAAAACACAAAACATTGATTTTACCTAGGTTTTGGAAAGATTTTGGCCTCAAGAAGGGCCCAAGAAGCGATTCGAGGCACTCTAGAGGGGCAGCGCTAATTGAGGACCCCCCCTTCTTTGATAGATCTCCTCCAAGATGGCCCCAAGAGCGCCTCGAAAGCTCCCAAGAGCGCCCCAAGAGCGCCCCAAGAGAGCCCCAAGAGGCCCCAAGAGGCCCCCAAGAGGCCTCCAAGAGGCCCCCAAGAGACCCCCAAGAGGCCACAAGAGGCTCCCCGAGATACGCAAGAGGCCCCCGGGACCGCCAAGAGGCCCCAAAGACGGCCCAAGAGGCCCCCAAGCTCGCCATTGTCCTCCTCCTCCTCCTCTTTTTCTCCCTCCTCCCTCCTCCCCCTCCCCCTCCTCCGCCTCCTCCTTCTCCTCCTCCTCCTCCTCCTTCTCGTCCTCCTCGTCCTCGCCCTCCTCCATCTCCTCCTCCTCATCTTCCTCCTCCTCCTCCTCCTCCTCCTCCTCCCCCTCCTCCTCCTGCTCCTCCTCCTGCTCCTCGTCTTCCTCCTCCTACTCCGACGACGACGACTCCTCCTACATCCTCCCCCTCTTGGGGCGTATGGCGGCTCAACCCGCTCTTTGTTCTTCTGCATGCTCCCCCGCTTCCCTCATCACCTCCACTCCCCTGGGGCTCATTTCTGGACGGGCTGGTGGGGATACGCGAAGCGTCTAGAATTTCTAGGAAGTCCGAGTGGATTTCTTGGATCGGCGCTGGGCCGCTAGGACCCCCTCTTCAACGAGTCAGGGGGGCCGCCAGGGCGCCCTAACGCCGATCCAAGAAATCCACACGGACCTCCGAGAAACTCTGTTTGTGAAATTCGTCAACCGACAACTGCAAGATCCTACTGCTCGCGCACCGAAGAAAGCCTGCCGGCCCTGACTCAATATTCGGGACGTGTCTGGATGAGCAAAGAGAGCTCCTTGGAAGTCGTCGCGCGAAGCCTCCCTCGATCCTTTCTGACCAAGCCGAGTGGTGCTGCCGGCGAGCTCTGCCGCCCGCACGCAACCAGCCGGCCCGTCAGTGGAGAGGTGCCAGGAGCCCATGTAGATGCATATGTATATGTATGTGTGTGTATATATATATACACGGGCTCCTGGCACAGCAAAACATATATAATTCGCGGTATTAAGCCAGTGAGCGGCACCACCCCCCTCTCCTACCCCTGGTCACGTCACGACTCGCGTCGACGCCGTCTGGAAATGGGCTATTCCTCAGCATTCCCAAACGGCGCCAGCGCAAATCGTGAAGTGACCGGCCTCCGCCGCCCCCACCCTGCAGGATCCTGCGCGCTAGCCTGGATCAGTGCAAACCTGGCTTTGCAAGATCCTGCAAGATCTGGCGCTCTGGCTCACTCCAGTTTGAATTAGACTCTCCCAGGGTGCGTTCGGACCAGTGTTTCGAAACGAATCCAACGGTGGCGACGAGGGCCTCCCAGGAGACCCACAAAAAAAGGGAAGGGTAGCGGTATGGGTACATTTTGCTCCTCTGAGCTGACCCCCGTTTGCATTGACGTCCGTCACAAGGCTCCCGAGGAGGCCGAAGCCGCCGAGGCAGTGCCGCCGTGGCCAGGCCAGGGCTGCGCCGCCAGGAGCGCGGCCACGGCGACGCGCGGAGGAGGCGAGGAGACCGCGGGGACGGCGCGGTGCAAAGGCGTGCTTCAGGAGCGGCGAAAACTGGCAGCGACGCTCGAGACCAGGAGATACGATATTCCACGCTTGCGACCCAATGTCTGCCATCCCGCAACAAAAAGAAACAACACGGCCTGGTGGTCGCCCTTCCGATGCAGCATGCATTGGATCTGCGTTCGTCGTCTGACGAGACGCCGATAACAAGGGGGGAGGAGAGGGAGGAGGACCAGGAGCGCCCAGCCAGGCAAGGGGGAGTCCACCGAGCATACGTATGCGACCTTCAGCCCGAGATCGCGACGGGGGGCATGAGCCACAAAGCGGCGCGAGCACTTCAAATCGAGCGAGCATTGGCGCGGGCCCGATATCAGATACGACTTCCCTCATCCTCCTCGTCGTCTCCCTGGTTCCTGGTTCCTCATGGCTGCATGGTCGTACCGACGAAGCCTCCCTTCTTCCTCCTCCTCCTCCTCCTCCTCCTCCTTCTCCTCATCATCCTCATGCTCATCTCTCCACCCTCCCCCACCTCCTCCTCTTTGATATCATCATGAGCAGCATCATCATAATCCTCATGAGCTCAGAATCAGCATCAGCATCATCATCATCACCACCACCATCATCATCATCATCATCATCATCATCATCATCATCATCATGATCACAATCATCATCATCACCATGAGCATCAGCATCAGCATTGACAGCATCACCACCACCACCATCATCATCAGCATCGTCATCAAACCATCACAATCGCCAGCAGCATCAGCATCATCATCATCACAAGCAGTATCAGCGTCATCATTAGCATCAACATCAATGTGACCATTACCACCACCATCACCACTATCATCAGTAGCATCATCAGCAGCATGAGTACGATCATCAGCATCACCAAAACAATCCGCCTACTCATCACAATCACCATCACCACCGCCATCACCATCACCATCACCACCAGCACCATATTCAGCATCAGCATCACACTCAGCATCAGCATCAGTATCAGCATCACCATCATTATCATCATCGCCATCAAAAGGATGTTCATCACCATCACCACCAACATCGTCATAACCACCACCACCATCATCATAATCATCGCCATCGTCATCATCAGCATCATCATCGTCGTCATAGTCGTCGTCACCACCATCACCATCGCCATCATCCTCAACATCATCAACATCATCAATATCAACAACATCGGCAACACGATCAATATCATAATCACCATCAGTACCGGCATCAGCACCATCATCATCAGCAGCATCAGCATCAGCATCAGCATCAGCATCAGCATCATCATCATCAGCATCATCATCGTCATCCTCGTCCATCGCCCCGATCCCGCCACCTCCATCCACGATCATCCCCCTCTGCCGCCGAAGTCCTGACCGCCGCGGCGACTGCGCGAGCGCGCGGCGCCTCCGACGCCGTGTAGGCCAGCAGCCACCACGGGTCGCTCCAGTCCCACCAGGACACCTTCCATGGGCGAGTGGGGAAGACGAAGACGGACGAAGCGGGAGCACGAGGATGATGAGGCACAACGGGGGAAAAGGAACGAAGAGGAAGGAGGAGGATAGATACCAAAGGCAAATTCGCCGGTCCTACCACTCCCTTGTGAAAGGGGGCCTCCCGTGTGGGGGCGAGGAGAATTAACGCAAGAGAAAACGGAGAATTGCCCCGGCACCGCTGCCTGGCAAGACCAGCCAGGGAATCCTCGCTCAACGGAACGATTATCCACCCTGCTCCATCGGCGGAGAGATGTGTCACAGACGATTTGTTTCGCGTCCCTGGAACGTGACAGCTGCCAAAGGTCCAATGGTACAGAACGAACTTACGTACATACATACATACATACATACATACATACATACATACATACATACATACGTACGTACGTACATACGTACGTACGTACGTACGCACATACATACATACATACATACATACATACGTACATACATACATACATACATACATACATACATACACACACATGCACACGCAACGTGATATTCCCCAAACTGAACATATGCATTACGCTCAAGGTCGCAGTGAGCTTACACGGTGACCCAGTTTTGCACCTTCTGACAGGCGCACTGGCTTGAGCGATCAAGTAAACCAACTCCTGAACGGACCATCTATACAAACGCTGCCAATTGTCCGATGTTGCCCAAACGAAATTCAACAGCGTATGCTTAGACGTGCCGCATAATATAAATGCCTATGTTGGTTCAGCCGAGCCCTCTTCCAACTGCATCACGGCTCCAAGGAGAGAAAGATGGAGACATGAAGAGAGAGAAAGAGAGAGAGAGAGAAAGAGAGTTAGAGGGAGTGTGTATGATAACGAGACGTAGAGGCTGACCAGGGCAGGAACCATGGTGGGGGGCGGCGCGGGCGGGGAGAGCCAAAAGAGCCGAACACGGAACTAACGCTGTGACTGTGCAATCGGGGGCGGGGGGGCGTAAGACCATCTGTCGTCGGGTCGCATCGAATCTGTCTCTGCCACCCCGCCCAGCTTGTAAGCACTGCACCATGCGGCCAGGCCATTAGCGCGGTGCCGAGAGCGGGGACAGCGCTCCGGAAGAGGATTCGGGACCCCACTCGCCGACACCGAACTGGGCTGGCCGAGCTGAGAATTCACCCAGTCCGATCCTGCCCCTGCCTCCCCCCACCCCCTCCTGGTCCGTGTCTGTTCGGTGCGCTACTCCTCGTCCTCCCTCCCCTCCGCCCCTCCTGCCGGCCGGGAGATCCAACCCGCGGGCGGCCGGAGTGCGGTGGGCGGGCCAGTGGCTCCACTCGTCAGCATAGGGGGTCTGGCTCGATCCGCTGGGCTGCGCTCGCCAGGGCGAGCTTCGGAGGCCCGAGACTGCCCGGTGGCCCACGTTTTGGCGAACGTATCGCGTCAGACCTGCGTGCTCGATCCTGACTCAGGCGCCTGTGGACTTTGGATCATGCTGATCACTGGCCGTGTCCTCCAAACGCAATGCGGAGGCAACATGGCTGAACGAGGCAGCAGGGTCGACCTCGGCAGGAAGACTCGTTTCGTGCTGGCTGGCAGCTGCAATACGGGCGGGTGAGCTTAAACAGACTACGTGTGGATGGATACCTTAAGACACATTGCTCCTGACCGTGTTGTTGCTTCTGCCGAGCGTGGCTGGGTATCGACCCGAGACACTACTCTTGGAGGTCGCACCCTGCACCTCAAACAAAGAAAACAGCCCGACACATCAGAAACATCAAAAGCGCTGGGCTGTGCCCCAGCTCCTCGGCAGAGTCAATAATGTGCTGCTTGGGCCCCGGACAAGCACCCACAGTAGGTTTTGCGTCTGCTCTGGACCCCTGCCGACAAACAGGACACCTCCCAAACTGTCCCCGACACTGCCGCTCGTGCTCACGATGAAACGAAATATCAGGTCCAGTCGAGACTTCTTGCTCGAACACGACTCCAGCCAGACAAAGACGAGGCCACTGTGGAAGAAGTTTCACAGCAAGGCGAAGAGAAATAATCGTTGGCGAAACACATATCCGTATCCGCGACCTCGCGGGTCCGCGTTCTCCGTGCCCTGGGCCGCGACCCCGCGGATGTGGGACGATGTTTCGCGGATGCCCCGCGCGGAACTTGTCCGTGCGACTGCGTATCCGCGTGACCGCGCCCCAGAATCCAGACCGCGAGGGCGAAGTGATATGTTCGCCGCTCTGGAGAGCACGTCTGGGTTCCCATGCCCCCGACGTCATTTTTGTACATAACATCGACCCCCAAAGGTCTCGACCCACTCCCCGGGACAACTATTCATCCTGAGTCGACTTCTGACGACCCCAGGGCACGCCGAGCGCCCCATGGAGGCCGAATGTAAAAATATCGTCCGTTGTGTGTGGTTTTTTGGGGGGCGGAAAGATACGGATACGTGTTGTCCCCGGACCTCTCTTGGGGTGCGTTCTGACCAGAATTTCGAGGCGAATCCAGCGGTGACAACGAGGATTCCCCAGGAGGACCAGGAAAGGCCGAAAACGAAGGGGGACAACACGTATCCGTATCTTTTTCTCCCCCGAGTTGTGTTCATAAGCCCTGGGGACCGGTAGTCTGAGGGTGCGGACATGTTCGCCGCTCCGCCAACGACGCTGGCGCTGTGAGGCGCCAGCGTCGTCGGCGGAGCGGGGAGCAGGATGGAGGAGGATCAAGGAGGAGGGTCGAGGAGGAGGTAGCAGGGAGGAGGAGGAGGAGGAGGAGGAGGAGGAGGAGAAGGAGGAGAAGGAGAAGGAGGAGGAGGTGGAGGGGGAGAAAGATGAGGAGGAGAAGCCTTCATGTCCTTGTCGCCGACGCCGGAGCTGTCAGGCAACGGCGCCGGCGCTAGCGGCGCAGCGGAGGCCAGCGGCGTGGGCCGCTGCAGTGTCCCGTAGTCCTTCGGGGGCACCCGATACTCCAGGCTGGGCCAAACGTGGAGGAGGGAAGGGTGCTAGGAGGGCGTGGGTGCATATATATATATATATACACATATATATATATATATATATATGTCTATACGCACGCATATATGTAGATATGTAGATATGAATATTGACACACAGACCACTCCATCCCAATAATTCCCTGCACTGTATTTATTATCCTGTTCCTTCGCACGTCTCCCTCTCACTCTCTCTTTTTATATTGCGCGCTCTCTCTCTCTCTCTCCCTCCCTCTCTCCCACTCACTACATCGCTGTCTCTCTCTCTCTCTATCTATCTCTCTCGCTCTCTATATCTTTCCCTTCCTATCCAAACACTATGGCACGTCTACATACACCAAACATGATTGCCAGCGTGGACCCCAGACAGTAGTGATTGCACGGTTTGATGTGTCCGGTACGTGGTGCAATGCGCAATACATGTACAAGCTACGTGGTGCAGTGCATGTGCTGCAAGCTGCGTGGTGTCAGCTACGTCGTGCAAGCTTGTCGGTGCAAACTCCGTTGTGTAGACTGCGCTGTGTAAGCCATGTGGTGTGCGCTGTCTATGCGGCGCAAGCTATGTGGTGCAAGCAAGGTCCTCGGCCTTCGGCAGGCGGCGACGAATACGATCATCCTCACCCCTCCTCATCCAACCCCACCCCCCACCCTTCCGTCCTCCTCCCTCCTCCACCCTCCCGCCCCCCCTCCTGCTGGGAGAGACGATCACGACGAGGAGGACGACAAACAACAACGAGGCCACAGGAGGGACGGCCCCCTCTCGACCTGACCACGATCCCCCGGGCTGGCTGTGGCCGTGGCCATGGGAGGCAGACCCCAACGGAGAGCGCGGGAAAAAAACACTCTGATCCTCGACCGCCGCCGTTGGCGACGAGCGACGAGCGACGCCCTCGACGACGACGGCGACGACAACGACGACAACGACGGCGGCGGCGACGGCGGCCGTGGCGGCAGCGACGACCACGGCAGCGGCGGCGACAACGTCGTCGACGGCGGCTGCGGTGCGGTGGCAGCGGCGGCCACCGCGGCGGCATCCTGAAAAATCATGCCGCAGCCCCATACCCCATCTTGCTGGACTACTTTGGAGCCCGATCGATCTCATGGTCCAGGGGCCCGAGACAAGACAGAATCAGCCGTTGTGGCAAAATTGCTGTTTTTCCTAACCATCCCGTGATGTTGGGTCCTCGTTTTGAAGAGACGGTCCCCGCGTCCCTCCTCCCTCCTTCCTCCCTCCTCCTCCCCCCCCCTCCCTCCTCCCCCTCCTCCTTCCTCCCTGCGTTCCACCCACCCAGCACAGCGATTCGTGGCCCCATGGGGAGCTCCACCGAAGGCCCCAGTGGCAAGGCTCGCATGGCGGCCCCGCCCCATTTTGGCGCACCCCTCACACGGTTCGTGGCCCCATTGTAAGTTCCCCTTGCTTCTCACCTGCCCTGCGGTTCTCACACTTGCGTATGGCTGGGTCCTTCGCCAGGATAACTCTTGTTTTTCCCCACATCCTGAGTGGGGTTCTTGTTTTCCCAGAACACCCTCTCCTTCTCCTCCTCCTCCTCCCGCGTCCTTCTCCTAAACCATACCATACGATACCATCCCGCACATCACCATAGCCATACCACACCAGTACCATACCATACCAATACCATACCAATACCATACCAAGCCATACCATACCAATACCATACCATACCCATACCATACCATACCAAGCCCTACCATACCAAAACCATACCATACCAATACCATACCAAACCATACCAAGCCATACCATACCAATACAATACCATACCAATACCATACCAAGCCATACCATACCAATACCATGCAACACCTGATATTTATCAGGTTTCGTCTGAGCTCCCTCCCACCATACCAATACCATACCAAAACCATACCAATACCATGCGCCCCTCCCACCCCTCCAGGGAGGCCCCGCCTGAGCGAGGACGCTATTCGAAAACAGTGTTATGTATCAGGTTTCGTGCCCCTGCCACCCCTCCAGGGAGGCCCCGCCTGAGCGAGGACGCTATTCGAAAACAGTGTTATTTATCAGGTTTCGTGCCACTCCCACCCCTCCAGGGAGGCCCCGCCTGAGCGAGGACGCTATTCGAAAACAGTGTTATTTATCAGGTTTCGTGCCCCTCCCACCCCTCCAGGGAGGCCCCGCCTGAGCGAGGACGCTATTCGAAAGCAGTGCTATTTATCAGGTTCCGTGCCCCTCCAACCCCTCCAGGGAGGCCCCGCCTGAGCGAGGACGCTATTCGAAAACAGTGTTATTTATCAGGTTTCGTGCCCCTCCCACCCCTCCAGGGAGGCCCCGCCTGAGCGAGGACGCTATTCGAAAGCAGTGCTATTTATCAGGTTTCGTGCCCCTCCCACCCCTCCAGGGAGGCCCCGCCTGAGCGAGGACGCTATTCGAAAGCAGTGCTATTTATCAGGTTTCGTGCCCCTCCCACCCCTCCAGGGAGGCCCCGCCTGAGCGAGGACGCTATTCGAAATCAGTGTGATTTATCAAGTTTCGTGCCCCTCCCACCCTCCACGGAGGCCCCGCCTGAGCGAGGACGCTATTCGCGAACGGTGTTCTTTATCAGGGTTCGTGCCCCTCCATCCCCTCCAGGGAGCCCCCGCCTGAGCGAGGACTGTAGTCGCGAACAGTGTTCTTTACCAGATTTCGTGCCCCTCCCACCCCTCCAGGGAGGCCCCGCCTGAGCGCCTCCAGGGAGGCCCCGCCTGAGCGCCTCCAGGGAGGCCCCGCCTGAGCGAGGAGGGTATTCGCGAACAGTGTTATGTATCAGGTTTCGTGCCCCTACCACCCCTCCAGGAAGGCCCCGCCTGAGCGAGGAGGGTATTCGCAAACCATGTGATAGAAAAGGATGGAGAGGGCGAGGGCAGGTCGGCCATTTCATGACACAATGATCCTTGATTCCGCTATCCCAATAACATCATTATGTGGGGAACTCCGTTAGCATATTTCTGGACGTTCCATGTCGGGGCCGTCGTGCGTCTATCAAACATGAAAAACAAAACGCGGCGGCGCAATACAGAATTCTCCGAACGAAATACCACACCGTTTGCAGTCGACAGGAAAGCAGTTGTGATTATCGCCTTCGGAGGAGCTCCCTATGGGGCCACGCAACGCGTGAGAGGTGTGCCCAAATGGGAGCGAACCAACAATTGCCAAAAAAATGGGACCAGTCTGCTAGCACGCCGATACGTGCGCGCGCATGGATGAGGAACAAAGTGCCCAGCCTCCGGCAAAGACATGACAACGTCGACCCTCAGATGTCTCGCCCCATATCCCCCGACTAATGTTCATCCTGACTGGTTTTCGGTCCAGGCAGGCCAGGGAGGTCCCCGGAGGCAGAAAACGTCCGAAAACTGCCCGCCGTTATTTTCCCACGACGCGGAAAGGGTCTGGGATCGACTCGATCCGAGCGAGACCTCGATCCTATACCCTGAGGTCTGACGTTGCGAAACAAAACACTTTGCGGAAACTTACGGTCCGAACCCTGGACCCAATCTTTCAACTACATTTGTCGACTCGGATCGATCTATGATGTCCCTGGTGACCGAAGCCAGGCGGAACCGCCCAGCCAGGGAAATTGCAACGCCCAAACCTCAGGGCTCCTCCCTTCCCTCGCTTCTCGGGCCATACGCCAGGCCACCGCCGGCCGTTCGGGACGATCCAGGCACACCCGGAACGCTCTCGGGGAGGCGCAGCTGCTGGAAGGCATCCCGAGGCTGGGAGGCCGCCGATGACCAGCGAACGCACCCGAAACCCACGAGCCCCAGCGAAAACACCCAGGGAACGCACGACGACCCCGAGAGCCGCGAGCGAGACTGGGATCCCATCGGCCTCCGTGGCTGCGGCGGCGGCGGGCCGCGGCAGCGGTAGGCGGCGGCATGCGAACGCTACTCCCAAAACCATCGATGCTCCTGAGTCGATCGGAGGCGCAGATGGGGCTTGGATCTCGCCGCGCGCTCGACGAACTCCGAGCTTCAGCCCCGCCGCCGATCGAGTTGCCTGGGTCGTGGATCGGCGAAGGTAGGGTTTGGATTTCGACGCCGTCGTCGTCGACGTCGTCGGCGGCGGCGGCGTCGTCGTCGGCGGCGGCGACGTCGTCGTCGTCGTCGTCGGCGGCGGTGTCGGCGTCGTCGTCGACGTCGTCGTGGGCGGCGGCGGCGGCGTCGTCGTCGGCGGCGTCGTCGCCGGCGTCGTCGTCGTCGTCGGCGGCGGCGTCGTCGTCGTCGGCGGCGGCGGCGGCGTCGTCGTCGTCGGCGTCGTCGGCGACGAGGCGCCTGCGCAGGGGGGGGCCGCGGCAGCAGCGCCTCGGCGTGCGCGGCGGTCATGGGGGCAGCCATGGCCTGCGCGCGCGCGCTCCCTGCGCGGCGCACCCCGCCGTCCTCGCGGCCTCGCGGCCTCCTCGTGGATCCTCGAGCCTCGAGCCTCGAGCCTCAGAACTCCTGCCCCTCCATCCCCCGATCCTCATCCTCGCTCCTCGCTCCTCGCTCCCTCTCGATCCTCCTCGAAGCCTTCTCGCCCTCGGTCGTCGTGCGCGCGACGCGCGGCGCACCCGTCCGTCCTCGCGGCCTCGCATCTGGCGTACCCCGAGATATCGGGGTCGCAATTGAGCGGCGAAAGATAAAGAGTCTTACGCGAGCTGGCATGACGGCCTTACGCGGTGGCTTACGCGGGCCGCCGGCGCGGCACACTGCATGGGAAACGAAGGCGCTGACGCGCGACCTTACGCGGGCAACTTACGCGCGAATGTCCGCGCAATGGAACCTTTTCCTGCGTCGGTCGTTTCTTCCTCGCAACTGGGACCCTCACGGACCGATCGGGCTCGGAAAATTCAAAGAAAGGTAGAGTCCAGGGCTCCAGGTGTGAGGAGTAGCGGTATTTGTTTTTGTTGGGGGGGGGGACCATGGAGCCTCTAGGGTTCTCTTTCCTGAAAGAGGCGAAGTGACCAGGTGTGAGGAGTAGCGGTATTGGTATCTATCCCCAGCTCCGCCCTCGCCGCCGCCTGCATTGCCGCTGCCGTCGTCAACCTGGGGATGAGGAGGGGGGGAGGAGGTGTGGGGGGGGACAGGAAGTGTGCAAGATGCGAGCATGAGGGCACGAGGAGAGAGAGAGGGGGGCGGGGGAAGAGGGAAGGCTCGATGGGGCTCGGGGAGGGTCGGCTCGCTCGCGATGGACGGCCCAGGGCAGGCCCCTCGAAGCCGAGCCCGATCGACATCCTTCTCCCCCTCCCGATCCCCCGCCACTCCTCCTCCCCACCTCGCCTCCTTCCCTGCGCCTTTCTTCTGCGCTCCTCACTCAAAGTGGCAAGGGAGGCAGGAGTGGCGATCCCCATCCCCGCTGGCATGACCTTGGCCCAGTCACCGACTTGTGCCCCCGTAGATGGGAATAGAGGCTGTTCCCTTCGGGCTTCGAAGGGCATGACCCCAACTGACAGGGTGGGATGATAGGGATAAGATATTACGGCCCGGTGGGGATGGGGATTGGTTAAGCGATACTGACCTCCCGATCCCCCGCAGCTTACCCTTCCCACTTCGCCGTCCCTGCGCCATTCTTCTGTTCTGCCAACTCGAACTGGCAAGGGAAGCGGGAGTGCGGTTGCGAAAGATGGTTCGCATCCGGCGCGCCACTGTCGGGGCCGTGATGCTCCCTGCGTGTGGGCCAGGCTGCGAGGGCCACGACATCTTTTTGGTTACACTGGGACCTCAACGTTGCCGAGGGGGGAAGGACTGAGGGATGAGGATGAGCAGCAAAAGTATCGCACCTGTTCGGTGCGCTTGCTGAGCCTCTGGAAACCTCTGCGGGCGAGGCCCCCGGGCCTCCAGAGACATCCAGGGGCTTGCTAGGAGCACGGGAGCCCCCTATCCCCATCCCCCAGCCTCCCCACACACTATCCCCTGCTTCGTCTCCTCCTTCCCTGATCCCAGCCGTTCTGGCGCAGGTTTGCGCTTGCTGCAGCTGGATTCAGAACGGCGACGCTGCAGCGAGCCTTTTGGCTTGTATACGATTTCGCCTCCATCCGGAGGCAGACGAGTAACCAACGACCAAGGCGCCGCCGCCATGGCGCCTTCCCCACCTCCATCCTGCGGTGTTCCGCGGGCCGAAGCGGCCAACATGGGGATGCGGACGTTGCGCTGCCTCGGCGAACTGGGCATCGAGGATCCGCTGCCAGTGTGGGAATGAAGCTCCGATGCGGATCAGGAAGCTGGCCTGGGACCATCACAGCGCGATTGTCAACGGCGAGAGCCCCCCGCAGAAGCGCAACAAGAAAGATACGTATGACAAGAATGATACGACATCCAAGAAGTTGGCGGAGTTGGAGAAGTTGCTGCGGTCCCTCACCATTGGGGGCAGCAGCCCGAATCCAGCCAAGCCGCCGCCGTGGACTGCTGCACCGCCGCCAGCGGCAGTCAACAAGGAGCCGATCTCGGATGATGATGATGACAAAACCAAGCGTGAGAAGCTGGCGGCACAGCTGGCCACGCATGAAAGCATGCTCAATAACCTTCCTGGCAATGATGCAGACGATCCAGTCAGGCAGGTCACCATGGAGAAGGTGCGCGAGATCAAGGAGCGGCAGAAGGCTCTGCGCACGCCTGAGATCGCCTACCGAAGGGTCGCTCAGGACTTGCACAAGGCCAAGATTCAAAGGGACCGCCTTCAAAAAGAGCTTGCTGATAAAGAGAAGCAACTCAAAGAGCTACAAGAGTCGGTCGAGGCGCGCAGGACACACCTGGCTGCGAAGCAGGCGGAGGTCACAGCGCTTGAGGCCGAGCACAAGCAATCGGCAGCCGCGATTGCAGCCGACAAAGGGGCTGATGCAGCCATGGAGACTGAGGAGACTGAGTTCGACATCTCCGTCTCCGCAGATGATGTTCAGGCAGAATAGCTCAAGACCTTCCTCGACTCCGAGATGTGGTCAACGCTCAAGGAGGTCATCATGCAGACGATCAAGGCAGGCGTGTTCGCTTCACAGAAGGGCGCTGCTGCTAATCCCGCTGTTACTGATGAAGTGCCTCCTGAATCTCATAGTGACCGCAGACCCGACTCCACCTCCAAGAGGACCTGTGACGAGCTTTCTGAGACAGAGCTCAAGGATCTCTTTGAGCATGGCAAAGCCAATGATTTCTCCAGCTTTCAAGGAATATACAAAGAGCTTGCTAAGCAACAACTTTGTTCCTGATGCCCCTACGCGATGGACGCTGGAGCTAGGGCAGCAAGGGTATGCACCTATTCGGGTCTCTGGTCTACCGATCGCCCAGGGAATGACGAAGCTCCCCCTCCTGCTCAGGCTCTTGGTAACTACGTCGTCGAGTGCTTCAACGGCAATGGTGGCAAGCAGACGGTGACAGAGAATATTCAAAAGTCATCTGCCCACACCCTGCTGCTGCAAGAAAAAGGTGCTTGTGAAGGCGATTTGGAATCTTTGTTCTCAATGACGCACGCTCGAAGATGGAAGATGATGGCAGTTCCCAGTCGTCTTAGTCGAGCAAGCACAGTTCGCAAGGCCTGCTCCGCGGGTGTTGCCGTTTTGATTCGCAGCGATCTTGGGCTCAGGGCACCTGTTCACCATGATCACGTGGTTTTCCCTCATCGGTGCCAGCATGTGCTTATCGATATGCCAGGCTGGCCACCGCTGCATGTGCTAAATGCGCACCTCAAGGACGGCATCGGCGTGACGGGGGTCAACAGCGACATTCTCTCTCGCATGGGTATCCTATTTGCTCAGATACAGGCGCCTGTGATTGCTGGGGCGGACTGGAATATGTCTGTGACGCAACTTGAGAGCTCAGGGTTCCCGAGGTTGGCCAATGTCACAATGGCAGCACCGAAGCAGGCAACATGTCGAGGAGGCACAGGAGTGTCAACCATCGACTACTTTGCGCTGAATGGTTCCGCTTTGCGAGGTTTTCAAGGCGTGGAAGCCGACATGCGTTGGTGCAAGCGCCCACATCGACCAGTGTTGCTCAAACTTTTAGACCACGGGCAGAAGATTCGGCATTTCATATACACGGTTACGCCTGCGCTCCAAGTTGAGCGAATCACAGGGCCGCTTCGAGAGGGGCCGAATTGGAACACACACCATATTCTGGCAAACGCGTGCTTGGACATGGCTCAGGACGTGAACAGCGATGTTGCAGTGGCGTGGGTGCTTCTATCTAGATTGCGGGGACATTTCGCGGTCACGGCTGCGATCGAGGTGGCCCACGCGACAGGATATGATCTAGTGCAGGCAGGCAGCTTTGGGCGAAACTTACAGCCGAGGTGGGTTGATGTCAGTTATGAGGAGAAACCTGACTTGATGGCTCAAGCAGTTGCTGACGGATGGCAGTGGCTATCTACGAGTCTAACTACGATCACTCAGCTCTTCAGAGGCACGCAGTACCTGGAGCAATGTTCTGAAGAGATATACCACTTTCCTGCCAATCCGCACAGTGGACAAGGGCTAAGTGGACGACTGGACGCGTCTGTTTCGCAGGCTCGAGCGATGGTTGCGCGGATCCCGATGGAGGTAGACGACGTTCTCCAGCTCGTAGAAGAGATTGCAGACGACGTGGAGTTTGCAAGTAAAGCCATGATGCGAGATGTGACAGAGGCCTGGGAATGCTGGTGTATCGAAGCTTCTGCGAAGGGTGCCAGGGCTCTTCGTCGGGTAACGAAGGTGCGCAAGATACCTGTTCCTGCCGTGTCACAGGGTTATGTAGTCCCGGGGGGGTCCACGAGACATTGCACAAGGCGAAGTTGACGCATGCCGCAGACTCTGGAAGGCAACCGACACGGCACCATCTGCATGTATTCCAGATCGTACAACATGCACGAGGCTCACGCCAGATCAGATCCGAAAGGTTGTGAGGACTCTCCCCAAAGGGACGGCCTCGTCATTTGATCACTTCCACCCGCGCCACGCTCTGCTCTTGGGAGACTCTGGTTTGGAGGTTCTCAGTGGCATCTGGGCGATTTCGGAGGCCATTGGAATGCTGCCCAAGCAACTCTGCTGGATTCAGATGCCGATGCTAGGCAAGCCCGCTGGAGGCAACCGACTGATTATCTTGTACGCGGGAATGTACAGGATATGGCAGCGAGCTAGGCGCAGCGTGGTAGCAGGAGCGATAGACAGTTTGGAGCGTAAGTTCTGGGGCGCTTCCAGGGGCAGGTCAGCGATTGACTGTGCGCGGCTTCAAGCAGCACGAGCTGAAGCGAAACAGGCTGACTCCCTTCACTCAGCGCTATTGGTGATAGATTGGTCCAAGTATTATGAATCGATTCCCTTGCCGTCATTGCGAGACATATGTATTCAAGTGGGCATCCATGCATGCTGGCTGAAGCTTGTGTACAACACATGGAGATCACCACGAATTATTCGCTGCGGCCGACATCACTCGCTGGTTCCACTTTGCGCTGAACATGGCCTCCCAGCTGGCGATGGGTTTGCAGATTTTGCGATAAAGATTCATTCAGTGGCCGAAATGGATGCTTTCCTCAATAGATGCCCCACAATCACCATGCTAAACTACATAGACGACACTGCGATTGGCAATTCATCGTTCTCGTTTGACATTGCGAAAAGTGTTGCAGTGAAGTCGTTCACGGAGTTCCGAACTACGTCGAGCTCCGTCAACGCAACGCTGAACGTAGACAAGGCAGCCTTGATTGCCTCGTCGAAGGAGCTCGGCAAGGCCATCTGCCAGGAGGTTGGGGTCAACCTGGGCGTGCCCAAGGACAGCGTCACATACCTGTGGGTGGATGAGACGGCAGGCATCAAGAGATCCGCCCGTGGAGCCAGGCCAAAACAGAAGAGTAGGTTTGCAGCTGCACGTCTTAGGCTTAGAAAAGTCAAGCGTTTCAGACGAGTTTTTCGCCCCCGTTTGCCAAGATTTGTGGAGCTGGGGTTCACCAGCCAGCAGTTTCGGAGCTGAGGTCACTGGTTTAAGCCTCAGTGAATGGAAGTCACACCAAAGACTGCAGAGCTGCGCTTTTTCGCCTGCCCACGGAGGGGTGTCTCTGTCGGCTAAGTTAGTTTTGTTGGGGGACCGCAGTTTCAAATTCGCTGTTGCCCCAGCACTTCAATGGTGCAGAATGATCTGGTTTGCGACAGCGCAGCCCCTGAGAGCACTAGCCAGTCGCGGTGAGCTGCTGAAGCTTTGGGACGCGGCGAGGCCTCTGGAGGCTGGCCCGTGGAGTGCCTCGAGGGGGCCTGTGGTTCGCGCGGTGCTAGTGCTCTCAAGGGCGGGCTGGGAGGCCAGTGTTCCACTGGAGTGGTGCGACCACAACGGGCTGCAGGTCCTGGTGGATCAAACCCCGCCTGGCCTCCTAGCCGAGCAGCTCGAGATAGGAATTCAGCGCGAGCAAGAGATGAAATTCGCCAGTAGCTTAGGTCACCCCCCAGGGCAAAAGGCCACCCTTGATCTGATTAGATCTCGCGTGGGGCCAAAGGCCCGGGGGTTAAGCAAGAAAGCCAAGTTTTTAATTCGAAACTGTGCATGTAATGGAGTGTGGGCCAATGAGAGAGGTCGTCGTGCTGGTTACGTGACTGACGGTCGTTGTTCGTGCGGGCAGGTCGACGCACTCCACCGCAGGTTATATGAGTGCACCCAGAGGACGCTGCCCGAGCTAGAGCTGAGGCTGAAGTCCCTAGGGAGTTCATGGAAGCGGCTCGCGCTGGGCCTGACCTTGCGACTTTTACCAGGGGCATGTTTGTGTACACGGACAGCGAGCTGCCAAAACCTTCTGTTTCGTCGGAGGCTGAGATTTTTGATGTTTCTGGCAGCCCGCTGGACCGGGAGCCCGAAAGAATTTCTGAGTTGTCGGGGGAAGAAACTGTAAGACTTGCCTCTGACGGCTCATGCTCTAGGCCCCCTTTACGCGCGCTCCAGCGAGCGTCGTGGGCCATTGCAGTGCTCCCCGCAAGCGGGGAGCAGCCTGAGCCTGTTGCGGTGCTGCGTGGCGTGGTCCACGCTACTTTTCCTCAGACGCCAGCAATGGCGGAGCACGTCGGCATTGCGCTGTGCGGACAGATTGCGAACAGAAAAACGGTTCTTGCTGCTGACTGCACGTCAGCTATTCAGATTGCTCAGAGCAGCGTCGAGCAGCAGCTGAAAGCATCGTCGAAGTTTGCAGGCATCAGACTATTTGCTCAGTCGTTGGAAGGAACGAGTTTCATAGAGACCATCTGCCACGTCAAAGCACACCGCTCCAGTCAGGAGGTAGAATCCCTGGAGATGACGGAGCGCGAATTTGCAGTTGCTAATGCCGTGGTAGATTTCCATGCGAAGATGGCGCTTTCTATACATCCCTCTGCTGATCCTCAGTTCCTGCAGTCTCTGTCGCTTGCAGAGGAGCGAGCCAATCACTTTGTTAAGCTCGCCTCTCATGTGCTGCCAGTGTTCGACGCAGCGCCGAGGTGGGCTCGTGTTGCCACAAGCCGCAGGAACACATCCTCGGTGCGTCAGCAGTTTCACGATTGGCACAACCATCCGACCCTCGGCTACCAATGCAGGAGATGTTTGCAGTTGGGAGGAGATGACCAGTCTCTGTTAGAGCTGAACGGATGCATCGGCATCCCAGTTGGCATCAGAAGGCTTCTCAGGGACCCCTTGGGGCACATCGTCGTGACGGCTGGGCTGCGGTTCGATCAACTGGCCCCCGCGGCGATCATGAGTGCGAACGCCCCTGAGAAGCGATGCTGGGTTTGTTTACGATGTGGTGCCTGGTCCCAGGGCCGTGCCGTTAAGTTGGCGAAGCCCTGTATCAGGCCTGACGAGAAGCCCACGAAGAAAGGTCAGGAGGTTTTAAGACGTTAGTACCAGGGTAGGCCGCCGAACCATGGAGTACGGGTGCTCTTGGGACGTAGCGTTGGACTCCCTTCGCTCGCCTCCTCGGTCGTGCCGGCCCCCTCGGAGAGCGTGCCTGACTTTACTGTGGTGCCAGCAGCGTTCTCGGCCTCCAGGGAAGTACCCACTTACGAGCAAAGGATGGCGGCCCTCCTGGACCGAATTCGTACGAAGGAAGCCAGACACTCTAGCTAGTGTCCCTGATTTGTTCAGAACTTCGTGCCGTGCACTCCCCCTTTCGAGGGCGTTCCATTCCATTCCTTCCCTGATCCCCCTCTCCCCCCTTCCCAATCCTCTACATTTTCACTTCCTCCTCGTCCCAGTCCCTGTCTCGCTCCCAATTCTCCCTCCCGTCAACCTCACCCCCTCCCCTCACGTTCTTTTCTCGATGCCTCCCTCCATCACCTCTTCTCCCTCCAACAATCCCTCATGCACTCTCATCTTTCCGCCCCTGCGTCGAAGCACTCTACGCCTTTCACCCTCTCTTGCTCTGACACTTTGTCTTCCTACCACCCCTGTTTTCTGATCAGATTCCGAATGCTCCTCCTCGTCATCCCTCTTCGTATGTTCATGTCCCTCGCCATCCACCTCCTCCTCCTTTTCCTCGAGTTCATCTCGTCATCCTTGAACTCCCCTGCATCTTCCCCCCTTCTTGCAAAATGAGCAACGCGGCCTGTCAATAAGCGACTGGCTGGCGAAACAAAACCACGCCGACGGAAACCACTACGGGCCGTCTGGCGGTGTGACCTGCCGAGGGGTGGGCTCACCATCGTTGCCGGAGGAGGGAGATTGAGAGGGGTGCGAGGAGAACGATGAACACGATGAGGTACGGGAGGCAGGAGGGCGGGAATGAGCAGAACGAGATGGAGGAGGAGGAGGAGGAGGAGGAGGAGGAGGAGGAGAGACACACAGCCTTCGGATGAAGCCGAAGGGGGAGGTGCACTAGGAGCGGAGCAGGAGGAAGCACAGGGGGAGGGGGACGAAGAGGGCCAGAGACGAGAGCATGCTGACATGAATCGGGATTGGGAAGGGGCAGCAGGATGGACGTTGAGAAGCGAAGATGAGAAGCATCAGGACACGGATGAACATGGAGGGGCGGAGGATCAGGAGAAGCATGACACCAAGAACACCGTTCGGCTGAGGGTTGGCGCACAAATGCAATCGCCATGTTGTCGGCACGCGCTTGCGCACTTGACAGGCCTGCGGTCTGACAATTATCCCCGATAACGTCCACCATAAAGAAATGCCCAATGTGAAAACCAATCCTGCGATGCTCTGCAGGGAGACGGAAGAAGACCTCAAAGCGCTGGCTCTCAACCCCGCAACATGCACATCAACATTTCGCCCGTCTCTTGGGGTATCCTCGGCGCGTGAGATGGCTGCCCCTCCCAAACCCAGACCTGGTAGTTGAGCAGGGACCGACCGTCCCAGCATTCCCATAGTCATACCACGAACTGTTCTTAGAACCCCCAAAAAGTTCTCATAGAAAAACGATGTTCTTAGAACATAAGCTCGATGTGTTAAAACAAGACAGTCCCAGCCAGAAATGTTCTAAGAACATTTCGTGGGAACCACAACAAATCTTAGAACATTGCTTGGTGGGGCTATAGGCGAACCGGGACGCTTCGCCACTGCTTGAGGTAGCCTGGTCCGACCGGTTTGGAGGGGGATGGTCCCACGTCATCGGCCTCATCTGGCCCCCATCAGGCTCCGAGGCGCGTGCAGGACGCCCCAGCCAAGAACTCCTCACGGCGGTGGTCAGATGCCCCGGGACGGCCCAGGACACTTGCCAGAGGGCCGCACGGCCCCATGCTCGCAAGACCTCTCAGGAGAACCCGAGGAGAACCTCCAGGAGGGCGCCAGAGGCACACCGCAGTGAGTGTCCCGTTGTGTTCTCGCTTTGCTCGAGATGCTCGCCTTTTCGATCTGCAGGATGTCCGAGACAATCCAGGAGGCTCCAAGGTCGTCCAGAGACGGCCCAACAGGCCCCCACGACTGCACAAGAGACCCGCATCAGAGCCCCATGAGGAGGAGCTCGAAAGGAGCCTGGGGGCCTTCTACCGCAAGATGGTCCCCAAGACCCCCAGCATGCCCCCAAGAGAGCCGCCCTCAGAGGCCCCCCAAAGGCTCTCAGAGACCCCAGATGGCCCCCGACTCGGCCAAAAAATGATGCGGGAGGGCACCTTTAGAACACGGCTCCGGGCCTGCCAGATTGCCGCACGGCGCCAATGCCGCCCCCCAGAATTAGAGGCACCCAGGACTCCCGAGGTGTCGGCGGCTGTGAAGACGAGACGAACAGGCGGCCGCACCGTCGTGCTCAACTGTGTTTCCCAACAAAGTTACAGCAAGCCCCGGGCAAAAGACGATCCCGACTGCAACAACGACGACGAAGATGGCGCATACTTGCCGTAGGCAACCTCCGCCTTCCTCCCCTCCTCCTTTTCCTTCTCCTCCTGCATTCCCCCTCCTCCTCCTTCTTCCCGTCCTCCTCCGCCTACGACGACGGCAAGGGCGACAGCCACGACGACCACGACCAAGACACAGACGGACGACGACGACGACGACGACGACGACGACGACGACGACGACGACGACGACGGAGTCGACGACAAGGACGGACGACGACGGTGACGGACGACGACAATGAACGGACGACGACCGAGGTTGGACAACCACGACAACGCCGATGTCGACAGACGACTGCGACGACGAGGACGGACGACGACGACGGACGGCGCACGACGGATGACGACGACGGCGGCGGCGAGGAGGGCGGGGTCAGGGCCTGACACCAAGAATCTGTGGAGCTGAGGCGTCGCAACGTCGCGCGCCGCGGGGGGTGAGCTCGGGGAGGGGCGCGTCGAGGCGGAGGCGCGCGCGGCGAAGCCCGAGGCACGCGGCAGCCGAGGGCGGCCCCCCCTGGAGAGGGGGCGGGGGGGGGGCTCCAACCCCGCTCTCCTTCGCACAGGGGAGGGGGGGTGTTCGACATCCCCCCCCCTCCTTGCCCATGCACACAGAAAGCGCTCGTTCGAACACCGGAATCGACACCCGTTCGGACCAGCCGAAAGCCACCTCGGCTAAGGGCGATCGATCGAGACTCACCGCGATCATGGTGGTGATGGCAAGTACGGTGATGATGGCGGTGATGAAGCGAACGGGAGGACTGAATCGACTCCCTCTTCTTTCCCTCTAGCAAGCGTCAGCCTTACCGCCTGATCTTTCCCCATCCCTCCCGCCTGCTGGGGGATCGGCGTCTCCTCGCTTTCGATCGCGCCGTCGCTCGTCGCCGTCGCTGCCGGCCTCGGATTCGAATGGTCGTCGCAGCAGTCGCAGGTCGTGACTCCTGCGCCGTCCCCAGTCATCGGACACCGTGTTCTTGTCAATTCGGGGACCCCCGAACCCGAGTAGTTTTGGGAGGGTCCCGGGGCCCGGCGAGCTTCCCCTTGCGGTCGAAAGCGGTGAAAAAACTGCAATCCCGATTTGTGTCAGAACAGGGGATGTCGGGGCCCTCCTCCCGTACCCCCCCACGCGGCTCGCCCTTGCACTGAAGACCTCACGAATGGGGTCCGCGTAAGGTAAGGTGGTGTCGAAGAATCGCGCCGCATCGCCAATGCATCGGCGCCTGGACCGGCGATGCATTGGCGATGCGGCGTGATCCTCCAACCCCATCTGCTCCGACCCGCTTGCTAGCGTGGAGGAAGCGGGTCCTCAAGGAACGGCACCCGGAAGCGGATCCTTCTCGCCGCGTTCGAACCCCTGGGGCCCAAGAGCCCTCCGACCCCATCTGCTCCGACCCATCTGCGAGGCTCAGAGGAAGCGGGCCCTCAAGGAACGGGGCCGGATCCTTCCCGCCGCCCCCGAGCCCCTGGGAAGCCCCGAGATGCGGGGCCCAGGGTCGTCCACAGGCCTGCCCGGAGGGAGCTGGCCCCGGGGGGGAGGCCCAGGGGGTCTGTGGGGGCCCGCACCCCCAGGGCCCGTGCCTCCTTCACGGCGAGGTGGAGCCTCTGGCGGCGCCCACGGGGGCCACAGCCACATCGACCACAACCAATTCTGGGACACACCGTGGAGGATCTCCTGCGCATGCCAGGCAACTGTCGCCACACCGAAGCCAGCCTCGCACCGGCCGCGGTCGACGTGGCGTCCCGGGACGGCCGAAGCGACAATTGCCACAGCCAGAGTGCTCGTGCCGAGGTCGGTGGGCTCTCCCCCGAGGGGCCCTCCAGTGGAAAGTCCCCGTGCTTGAGACTGTGTTTCTTTGTTGTTTGGCGGCGTGCACCAGGGGTGTGGGGCAGGGGGAGGCGGCTTCTGAAGAGGAGCCTGCTTCTACAAAGCGCCGGCCCTGCATCTACAGACAGGGCCGGCGCCTCCTGAGAAGCCTACCCCCTCCCCCTACCCCCCTGTGCGCGTGGCTGCAACCTGAGGGGGAAAGATAGGAGGGTTCAGCTCAGGGGGGGAAACATCAAGCTTGAATCGGCGACACATCGCCGACAGGTCGGCCATGGGTCCCCGATAGCGAATCCGCACGTTCATGAGCGGGGTGGGCCATCAGGCCCCCATCGGCGATCAGTGGGCCAATTGGGGGTCGATGCGTTCCCCCCTGAGCCTACCCCTCCCCCATCGTTGCCCCCTGGTTTTCGGGTCACAACTCGGCTCTCCGGCGGCCGTTCGGGACAAGTCAGGCACCACAGGAACATGCATCGAGGCGCAGCCGATGGCAGGACCAACGAAAACACCCTAAGACCTCGAACCTCGAAGCCTGTCGTCTACCCCCAACCCTGACATCCGCCGATACTTGTTCGATCCGCGGACCTAGAGGTCCCAACCGCTTCCGCAGGGGTAGTTTTTGCTGACGGTCCTGGGGGCCTGATCTGATGGTCCTGGTTTCACTCCACAAGCAGAATCGAAGGAAAACGCCTGAATTGAAAAGTCACATCGTCGGAGATCTAGGAGCGCGCTACTTGAACAAGTCCCTGCCCCCCTCAGAATTTGTAGGGCGGCAACTGCTGGGAGATCTTCGCCGGAACGACTCAGTTTAGGTCGGGCATGTCCCCCTACAGGCGGATTTTAGACGAAAAAGAAAAATACCCCAAAAATCCCCCGAACATGTAAAAATAGTCGAAACATCGTCTCCGTACTATTGTTTTGACTATTTTGGAATATTCCCCCTGTAGAGGGAGAGGCCCGACTTAAGGCTACTAAGCCCGATGCCGCAAGATACAGTTGCATGAGCCAGAGGACAAAAGGTGAAGAGGTTGGAGGCGGCCAGGGAGTCTGAACCGGCTGGGGCCCCAGAGGATCGATCAGGACAGGGTATGAGGCCAAATTTGCTCAAAATCCGTCCCTGGACCCTCCTGGCGTCCATCTGGCTCAGATCTCCACCTTAGATACACTCGACCAGGATAGTAAGGATGCGCGGTAAGGATGCAAGGGCTTTGGAACGCCATGTTGACGTTGTCCGTGCGGAGCGCTGCAGAATGCCGAAGGATGCCGAATACCGATGGGGCAGGGATGCAAAGGGAGCCTTGGAAAGTTGCCCCATCCTTATTATCATGGTTGACTGCAATGTTGAATGGTCTCGGGGCCCGAAAACGGCCCTTAGAGGCTGGAAAAGGCAAAACACCTTTCCGAACCCAGAACCTCGAACTTGCCCCCCCTTCCTGCTCGCCCGAACCAGTACTGGGCCACCTCAGAACCCCAGCTCACTCCAAGAAGGAAGACAGAGGGCGAGGAGGTGCCAGAACAGGCAGAGGAGGAAGAGGCCGAGGGCGAGGGGGAAGAGGCCGCGGAGGAGGAGGAAGAAGAAGAGAAGCTAGGAGGAGGAGGCAGAGGCCGGGCCGGAGTGCCAGGGAGGAGGAGGAGGAGGAGGAGGAGGAGGAGGAGGAGGAGGAGGAGGAGGAGGAGGAGGAGGCCGGGCGGGAGTGCCAGGGAGGAGGAGGAGGAGGCCAAGGGCACGAGGAGGAGGAGGAGGGAGGAAGAGGAAGAGAATCCGGAAGAGGCCCAGGATGGCGGAGGCCAGCCCCAAGGCAGAGAGCGCCCAGGAAGAGGAAGGGGAGGAGGAGACAGAGGGCGAAGAGGAGCAGCGGAGGAGGGCGACGACGCGGCGGAGGTGGAGGCACCAGCGCGGCATGGCGCGCAGGAGCAGGAGGCCGCGAGAGGAGGACGCGCACAGGCGGAGACCAGGGAGCAGAGGAGGCGACGAGGGCGCCAGAAGCCGAAGACGGCGAGCAGGCGTGGCGGAGGCGGAGGAGGCCGCGGAGGAGCCAGAGGAGAACACGCCGCCCTGAGAGACCCGCGCGCCGGCCCCGACTGGAGGAGGGCCCGTGGGGGGCTCCTCCGCGGTTTCCTCTGTGTTTCTTCCGGGTTCGTCTTGGGAGGCGAAGCCCCTCGGGGCGCCCCGGCGGCTGCCCGGCCGTTTCGCCGGGGTCGCCAGCGTGCGCGGACGCTTCGTCTCCCCTGTACGCGGTGCGCCCGGTTGGACTCGCGGCCGCCGAGAGGAGGACGACGAGGAGAAGGAGGGAGGGAGGGAGGAGGAAGAGGATTTTCCCCCCTCAGCGGCCGCGGCAAGCGCGCGACTCCCCAACGCAGGTGGTGACATCCGAACCCTACCCCCGCCAACCATCGATTCTCCAGAATCGATGAGAGGCTGGGGCAAGGTTCGTCTATCATGGGGGCGTACTGACCGAAACTGTGCCCGAAAACCTGCCCGCGTGTGACCGAAAACGGCGCCCGATATTTCTCGAACGCGCCAAAATTAAGTGTTGATCGGAATTCTCGGTTCGAAACCGCAGCGATGCTCGATTTCGGCCACGACTTCGGTCACGCTGAGTTGTCGGGCACGCTTTCGGTCACCGACTGTGTGTCGGTCACGCACCTTTTCGGCTGATAGGGGGCGGGCGCCATGACAAGCCCTACCCCCGCCGTCGAGTTGCCTGCATCGGAGGTCGGCGAGGGTAGTGCTCGTCCCGCTCTCGACTCTGCCCTGCGCCTGCTGGGCCAAAGCCTACAGGGGCCCCTTCCCGCCCGAGACTTCTCCTTGATCCCGCCCTGGACTTTTCCCTACGCCTGCTGGGCCACAGCCCAGGGCGCCCCCCTCCCGCCCCTCGCCATCGCTCGGCTGGCTTCGTGCGTGTATTTTAACGCAGGATGGCCCACGAGGCTCCTCGATGGCCCTGGCCGAGAAGAAAGCACGCACGTCCGAGCGATGCCGAGGCCCTACCAGCTCGTTCTTGACCCAGGATGGCCCACGAGGCTCCTCGATGGCCCTGACCGACGAGAAAATTGACGCACGACCGAGCGATGCCCAGGCCCCATCGACTCCTCCGTGCGCCCGCTGGGCCATGGACTTTTGCACCGCCACGGCCAGCGCGCGACGCCCCGGAGGCGACGCCCCTGCGGGCCCCCGCGCCGCGCGGGCACGGCCCTGGCCGGCGCGCCGGCGCGGCGCCGTCGCGCGCCGGGCGGGGGCGAAGGCGCGGCCCCCTCTGGGGCGCACGGCGAGGACGCCTCCCCCCCCCCGAGATCCGGGCGTTGCCCTGAGATCCGGGCCCTTGCTGTCCCATGGTGCCTCAGGGCCCCCCTCCAGGGTTGCAGCGTCCTGAACAACAGTGCCCGTTGCACCGTCTCGAGAACCAATTCCAAGAAGCTCTTTTGTCGTGGTTGTCGGACCGTCGGGGCCCTCACCAGGCCCCAGGACCGCCAAAGAACGGCTCGCGGCGAAAAAACCGGCCCCCGGGGATGTTGCGCAAATCAGGTCAGCGCCTGCCTGGGTCGTCAACTGGCACTTGCCCCCTGGCGACTTGGCGGCCCAGCTGTTGCCACTCTCAGGCCACTCCTTCGGCGGCCTGCTCCTGCCCATCCTCGCAGACCGAAAGGTTGACACCAACACCAATATCGACGTCGTGCCTCCACCGACGGACGAAGATCCCGATCTCGGTGATGGTGGCAATATTCTGGCTTCCAAGGTGACCGAATTATTACCACCAGCACCGAACTCGAGGATCATTCCCCCCCCCTGTGGAGGCAGCCCCCTGTCTTGGTGTTGGTGCCCACTTCCAGGCCTCCAACATCCTGCCAACCCTGCACTTGCACTCCACCCTGGGCCCCCGGTGCCCAGTGCAAAAATAATCAGAAAATATCCCAACATATTTTAAGACTATGTTTGAAGATTCCTCCCCAGACTAGCGTCCCTAGACTATTTCTTGAACGATTTTGGAATGTTTAAAAAATTGTCAAAAAATCGTCCCCAGACCATTTCTTAAACTATTGTTGGCTATTCCTCCTGCAGAGGGACTGACCCGACCTGACACTATCGGCCCCCAGGTGCCCGAGGCCGCCCGCGCGCCCCTTCCCCCGCCGACTCCCGGCGGCCGCGCATCCCTCCTCCTCCC
>CAUYUJ010020237.1:364497-389497 GCA_963575745.1 Prorocentrum cordatum
TGATCAAACCATCCCTGGAGATTCCCCCACATGCTAAAGCCCTGCGCATAAGCAGCTCCAACGGCGACTCGGATGCAGGACGGAAGACTTGCGAAGCATTGGCCGCACCTGTGGAGTTATGTCAGCCGCTTGGCCGAAGCGTTGGCATTGCCAATCGCCACATGGATGGAGAGTGGATCCCCTTGGGTGGAATAGTCAAATTCTTCGACCAGCTTGTATCGGATATGCGGATAGAGCTCGACCCATCTCACATCATCAATCGGCGTGTTCGCCGCGTAGTGAAACTGAATATATTTCGATCTAAGTGTTTGAGAAACAGAACATCAGCATCCACAGTAACTTTCGGAAGTCCGCGCGGACTTTCTGGATCGGCGCCGGACCCCTCCCTGGCGCGTGGAGCGCGCCAGGGGCGGCGCCTGAGGCGCTGCCAGGGAGGCCCAGCGCCGATCCAGAAAATCCACGAGGACCTCTGAAAACCTCTGCTTCGCGTAGCCCCTCTGTTACCTGTTTGAAGCAGGTCCCTATCCCTGTGTTTGGCATCACCTCACCTCGATGCCGACCTCGAGGATTCCCTCAGTTTCTGAGGGCGCATCCCTAAGGTTGTCCTTGCTTTTTGCTCGCCCATCTTAGGGATAGGGATCAGTTCGAGGCTGGCTACTCTTCATCCTCGGACCCATGAAGACCGAGGATGGAGGGCGCGGGGGACAGCCGAGAGGGGGAGGAGACAAGGAAGAGGAAACGGAGGGGAAGCACATCGGAGCAGGGCGAGGAGAGGCAATGCCAGCTCACAATCAACCCCTGGACCCCTGCTAGGGTCCAAACGTCGAAATTCTCCGAGCTGCGGCCAGCCGTGGCGACGACTGGGCCTCCGAAGGCCAACTACCGTTGTGTCATCTCGCCCCCTGTCGTTGCGCCCTGGTTTCTGGGCCGCAGCTCGGCTCTCCCGCGGCCGTTCGGGACGATCCAGGCACCCGGGGAACGCCCTCGGCGAGGCGCAGCCGCTGAAATGCATCCCGAGGCTGGGAAACGCCCGATCACCTTCGGGAGTGCCAGAAAACACTGAACCTGGAACCCAGATGCGAGAACGGCGCCTGTGCACTCTACCATGCTTGGTCTCCCTTCAGGCTCCGCTCCACCACGGTACAGTGCATAGTTCCCCAGCACTGGGGGCCGAAAAACTATGTCCCTTACGATTCTTGGGTCAAGGAACGACTACGCCTCGGGAGCGGCCAACGCGGTACGGTGCACACAAGGAGCTCGTTTGTATGATTCCCGATCAACGCCAGCGACCAGCCCGCCCCCCTCCCCCCTGGTCGCTTCACGCTTCGCGCTGGAGCCGTCTGAAGTGAGCCATTCTTAGTCATGCCAGACGGATCGGCGCGAATCGTGACGTGACCAGCCCCCTCCCGCACTCCCCTCGGGGATGGACAGAACCCCCTTTCGCAAAACGTGGTTTAATGAAGACGGCCTCGGGCCCACACCTGGCGGGCGCAAGCCTGGAAAATGACAGCCGCGGCGCCCTCTCGAGAACCGAAAACGGACAATTCACTAATCGACGTGTCAGGGTGGGGGTTCAGTCCACCCCCGATCCCCCATCACGCCCGTTATCGCCAATGGATTGAACACTATGCCAAGTCGTCCGCGGACTGGACCCTCTGATCCCCCCTCCTCTGATCAGAAGGGGACGCCCCCGGCGCGCGCCGCGCGGCGCAGCGATGAGCATTGTTTAACAGGTCCCTACCCCCACTGGTGTGGCCTGGGCCCCACTGGCCGGTTCCCCCCCCTAGATAGGATATAATTAGGCTGCCCCCTTCGAGTTTCGCAGGATATATCCCCAACTGGGGTGTTCGGGACGGGCATGGGGACCTGTTAAATCATACCCGTCGGCCAGAAGAAATATGTAGAACCATGAATTAGGAAGGCGTTGGAAGCAGATCGGGTTTCCGCCCGCCCCCTGCTGAGGAGGGAGGAAGGAAAACCGCTCGACTCTTGAAGTGGATTGGGATCTTGGCATCAAGAATTTGGTCGGGCGTGTCCTCCTACAAAGGGATTTTGGATGAAACAACAAAAATATCAAACAATAATCAAAATAGCTAGAAAAAGCGTCCACATAATATTTTTGCATATTTTGGAATATCCCTCCTTCAGAGGGACAGCCCCGACTCAAATCCAGAAATAACTACTTCCAACCACTGGCGTGTACCGAAGCGAGGCAGCAGCCCTCCTGCACCAGGCTGGCACAGAAGCCGGGCAGCGAGGGCGCCTCGGGAGGGACGGGGGCATCAGACGCCGCCACAGGCGGCGGCCCCGCGGCGGCGGCAACGCCGCGGGCGACGACGACGACGACGACGACGACGACGACGACGACGACGACGACGACGACGACGACGACAACGACGACGACGACGACGACGACGACGACGACGACGACGACGACGACGACAACGGCGGCGGCGGGAACCCCGGCGGCGCGGCAGCGCGGGCGGGATCTACCGCCTGGGGACCAACACCCAGGGACTCCAGCGGGCGGTGGATGTGGGTAGATGTCGGCCCCTCGGGCCCCGAATATGTCCATGTTCACCGCCTGCCGATCCCCTCGCCAGTGGTTATGATGGATGGACCCCCGCCTCCTCCTCCTCCTCCTCCTCCTCCTCTTTCTTTTTCTCTTCCTCCTCCTCCTCCTCCTCCACCTCCCTTCCTCCTCCTCCTCCACCTCCTCCTCCGTGTGCGCGGCGCTTGGGCGAGGGAGGTCTGAGGAGGACGCACGGAGCAGGAGGCTCGACCAGCCTGTGAGCGCGAGCGGGATCCGCAAGCGCCGCGGCTCAGAGAGGGGGTGGTTCAGCATCGCCCACTCGACTGCTGGGCAAATCCGACTCTCGCTCTGTTGGGCGTCAAATGAAAGCGCGCTCGACAAACGAGAGCAAGGAGAAGGAGGAGAACCAACAGGACGAGGAGGACGGCTTTCGCGCCCCAGGGGGGAAGAATAGGATGAGGAGGACGGCTCTCGCGCCCCAGAGGATGAGGAGACGCCTAACTTTGCGCTCTGGCGCCGCCCCCAAAGGGAGACGAAGAGGATGAGGAAGAAGGAGTCGGAGCCGAACCGCGAAGCGCGAGCAACTTCGCGTCCTCGAGGGCGCCCTTGAACTAAGAGAACGAGGAGGACGTAATGTTCGGACGTACGGTTGTCGACAGCAGATGCCTGCAGCGGACAGCCCCGACGTGGCAACCGCCTCGGGCACAGCACGGGCGGGTCGCGCACGACTCGCTGGCCCGAAGGGAGCCCCCCCAGCAGCCATGGTTCACAGATCGCGGAACAGGAGGAGGAGGAGGCGGAGGAGGCGGAGGAGGACCAGGAGGAGGAGGAAGAGGAGGAGGAAGAAGGGAGAATGAGGCGGAGGAGAAAGCGGAGACTGAGGAGGAGGAGGAGGATGAAGGAGGGAAGAGGATGAGGATGAGGAGGATGAGGAGGATTAGGTAGGTGGAGGAGGCGGGGGAGGAGGATGAGGAAGAAAGACAGGAATTGGAGAAGGCGGAAGGTGGGATGGGGGGAAAGACCAGGAACGGGATGAACTAAGAAGAAATGGAAGGACGAAGAGGGAGGAGGACGACGCGGTGGCGATGTAGCAACAGAAGGAATGACGAAGCAGAAATCACGGGCAGGGGCCGTCGGTACTCAGATGAGCAGGGGCGAACGCGCCGCCGCCGAGATGGGGCCTTTGTACACGTGGCGATGACCGCGGTGGGGAGCAGGCACGACCTTAGCGGGGCATGCGCAAGAAAGGGGAGGAGGGGGAGAAACTCGATGGTGAGGAGGGGGGAGAAGGGGAGGCGGAGGAGGGTGGAGGGAGGGGGCAGGAGGAGCGGGGATGCAGGGAGGTGGGGGAGGGGGAGGAGATAGAGAACAGAAGAAGGAAGAGGGGGATGATGAGCAAAACGAGGGACAACGCGTGACTCATTCGAGCTTGAACGATCCCGACTAAACCGACAATGCGGCCCGCTCGGAATCAACCGACTCTGGGCCACTTGCGGCGTACAACCTCGAACAGTCCTGGCTTTTCCAGCAAGGCGGCCCGCCGGCTCGCTGGATGCCGACCGACTCTGGGCCACTGGTGGCGTTCAGCCTTGACCGCGTGCGCTTGGGCAGAATCGATCAATCTCGAATCGGGCAGTCAGCGCGAGTCGGAATCTGCACTGGATCGGGCTGCGCCGGCTTGGAATCGAAATCGAATCAGATCGCCCACGGCAAGATGCACAGCAACGCCCCACGCAGAGCGTCGGGTCGCACCGTGCAGCAGATAGACGGAGCATCGCAACCGAATACAGTCAACAAGCCGTGTAGTAAGGATGCGCGATAGGGATGCCAGGGCCCTGGACGCCAATGTCGAAACTTTTCGAGCGGGGCGCGGCCAACGAAAGTGGCGAAGGATGGACCGAGGAGGCAAGGATGCAAGGGTTTCCTTGGGAAGGCTGCCCAGCCTACTATGCGGGTTGACTGTAGCATCGGGCCGGCAAGAGCCGATCTCGACGTCGGATCGACCGGATCGAAATGGACCCTGACTGGCGGTGCCCAGCTTTCGGAGCATGACTCGGGCTTCCAGCGGCGAGCCAGGAAAAGAGGACGACGAGGACGACGACGCCAGCGGAGGGTTCAGCGACGACGGCCAAGACGGAGCCAGGACGAGGACGACCTCGGGCGAAGATAACGCGCGAATTTCTGAGATCTGACCTCGGCCGCCGCGGACTTCTCGGAGCGTTCTGGAACGCTCGGAGAGCGCTCCGGAACTCCCTGGAGCAGATTCATCCTCGTCCTGGCCCCGTCTGAACGGCGGCGGCTGCCGACGGCGACGGCGGCGGCGGCGGCCGGCCCAGGCCCGCCCCGAGCCCGGGCTGCCGGGGGCGGGGCAGGAGCAGCAGCGTGAGCCTCCGGGAGGGGGGGGGGCGAGCGAGAGCGCGGGGGGGGGGGGACGCAGAGATCCGTACGCTCCCAGAAAATGGGAGCGGCCGGTCTTTGGCCGGTTGTCGGCCTCCGGGGGCCCTCGCCGGGCCTCCGGGCCGTCAAAACACGACTCGGGACGAAGAACTCGCCCGATACGGAAGTGGTCAAGACCTGCGGGTCTCACGCATCAGAACAATTGCAGCGGCCAGATGTCCGGGGACCGGGGACGACGAGGGCAACAACGAGGAATGCGGGGGGGAAGCGCGGGCGACGACGACGGCGGGGCGGGGGAGCGGAGGAGGAGGGGGGTGAGGGGATGATGCTGGATGCCGTCGAAGTGACGCACACCCACGTTGCCCACTCCCACAGATTCAAAGAGGGGGCTGCGAGCAGAGGCAGAGCCGCATGTAGACATCACAAGCGAGGAATGCCAGCGTCCGCCGACCACACCTCGCCGCTCGAGGCGCGAGCGCGCCGGTGGCCCTTCGGCCAGCCAGGGAGCATCTCCTCACAGCGGCGCAGCCCCCTCGCCGAAATCCGCAGGCAATGACACGCTGTTCTGGGGCGTGGCAGACCCTCCCGCCTGCTCATGAGGTCTGCGGGGGGGGGGGGGCAACGAGGGCGATGAGCGGGGAGGGCATTGGACTGGAAGGGGGACGGGGACGAGGAGGGAAAGGATCGGCGGAGGAGGCACGGAAGGAAGAGGAGCGCGACGAGGAAGGCGAGGGTTGCAGAGAGAGAGAGAGAGGAGGGAGAGAGGAAGAACCGAGTGGGGCGCCGAAGACGGGGAACCCAGGAGGGAGGGGAGGGCGGCAGGAACGAGGAGGGGGGGCGCGGGCGACGACGAGAAGCGGAGGACGCGAGCATCGGCGAGCGGAGGGCGGCGGGGGGGCCTGGTGCCGAAGCCGCCCTCCCTGGGCTCCGAGCGCTCGTCGGCCTGCGGCGTGCGCGCGCGCGCGGCGCAGCGGCGGCCCCTCCTCGCCCTGCGCGCCGCCTCGCCCTCCCCCCCGTCGTGCCCGCCCTCCTCCCGTGTGAGCAGGGGCCGACCGTCCCGGCATTCCTGTAGTCCTACCAGGAACTGCTCTTGGAACCCCAACAGTGTTGTAAGAACAGGCACAGTGTTCTTAGAACATAAGCCCGATGTGATAAAGCAAGACTGACCCCGCCAGAAATGTTCTGAGAGCAAGTCGTGGACACCCCGCAAGGTTCTCAGAACATTGTTTGGTAGGGCTATAGGCGAGCCAGGACGCCTCGCCACTGCTTGACCCATGCTCCTGGTCTTCCTCCTCCTCCGCTCCTGCTCCTGCCCCTCCTCATGCCCATCCCTCTCCTCCCTCCTCCTCGTCGCAGTCGTCGTCCTCCTTCCCCTCCTCTTCCCCTTCCTGCCCCTTGAGTGAACACTCGCGTTCTCGTCCCTCCTGCCGCGGTCCTCCCATCCATCCATCCATCCATCGATCCTGCGCCTCCCCTCCATCTATCCATCCATCCATCCATCCCCCCCCCTCTCCCTCCCGCTCGCACTCTGGCGGCGGCGGCTTCCCCCTCCTTTCACGACGGCGGCGGCACTGACCACGGCGACGTCGATGACGATGACGACGGCGGCGGCCAGAAACGCGCCGCCACCGCCCGGGAGAGCGCGGGCCTCGCCCGGCTCCTCGTGGCAGTTCAGCTCGCAGCCCTCGTTCTCGGACCTCCCCGCTTCCGCCGCCCCGCCGTCGCCGCACTCGCCGCGGCCGACGTCGGTTTCGTCCTCGACGTCGTCGCCATCGTCGGTGTCACCGCCGCCGTCGTCGCACCCGCCGTCGTCTCCGCGTCGCCGTCGAGGTGTTCTTAGTATTCTTCGCCGCCGCCGCCGCCGAGGCTGTCCTTCGTCGGGGGCGGGGGAGAGGGGGGGGGGTGCGGGGGGGGCGGGCTGAAAGGTACAGGGGGAGGGAGTCAGAAGGGAGCTGCCGACGCCGCCATGCCGTTCGTCCTAACCCTGCGCTGCTCCCACCTCCCGGTCCCGCCTTCCTCTCCTGGTCCCTCCGTTGCTCTTCCGTTTCCCCCCACGAATCCGTCCTCCCCCCTCCCTTTTCTCTTTCCGCAAATGTTCCTTATTTCCACCCTTGTCCTTCCTTTCATCAGCACTGCATCCAGTACCGCTTCCTCATCGTCGCATCTTTCTTCCCTCATGGCCGCCCCCTCGGACCCGTCCTGCACCCGGTCCTCAGCCCCCACTTCTGCTACCTCTTCTCTGATCACCCCTTCCTCCTCCCCATCCTCCTCCTCCTCATCCTCCTCCTCTTCCTCCTTTTCTCCTCCTCCTCCTCCTGTTCCTCCTCCTGTTCCTCCTCCTCTTTCTCTTTCTCCTCCTCCTCCTCCTCCTCCTCCTCCTCGTCCTCCTCCTCCTCATCCTCCTCCTCCTCCCCACAATTTTCCTCCCTCCCTCCTTCCTCCAGCCTCCTCTCCCTCCTCATTGCCATCCTGTCTCCTCTCCCTTTCTAACTCTGCGCGGACCCTGATCGGATGACCCTCCTCTCTCTCCTCTCCCTCCTCTTCCTCCTCTTCCACCTCCTCCTCTTCCACCTCCTCTGATCGGACTAACGCAGCGTCTACGGTGACCCTCCTCTCTCCTCTCCCTCCTCTTCCTCCTCCTCCTCCACCTCATCCTCTTCCTCCTCCTCCTCGGGTTCCTCTTCCTCCTCGCCCTCCAGGACGAGGTCGTGGCGCTCACGGGGTTGTGGGGTGCGCCTGCGAGCGACGAGCTCAAGCAGCCGCACGAGTGTTATGAGGGCGCATCGGCGCGGCAAGGACGTCCAGAAGGCGGAGCCCGAGGGGATCCACCGAGGTCCTCATTGGGCACTGCTGTTGCTCCAGGTGCTGCTCCTCCTCGCGCGTGGGCGGCGGTTCTGGTCTTGTCCAACATCGACGTCGTTCAGCGCCGCAATGGGGCGCCTGCGACTGGGACGCAGGCCTCCGCCTCACCTCGACAAAGAGACCTACCGAGCAGGTGCTGCTCCTCCTACCTCCCCCACCTACACCCACCAACCCCCACTCCCGCAGCCCCGCCTCCCACCAGCTGTTGCTCCTCCTCCGACCTGTCTCCGCGCCCTCCTGCTCTGGCCAATCGCGAGCGCTGCACTACGACCGGGGGGCCACCGCAGCGAAAGCGAACCCTGTCCTCCTGCTGCTTACGCGCCTCCTCCGAATCAAGATCCTGCTGCTCATCCTGCCCTCACTGCTGCTCATGCTGGTCCTGACGCTCCTCATTGGGCACTCCTGCCAATCCTCCTGCTCTTCCTGCCCCGGCTCTGGCTCCTCCACCGATGCCAGCTCCTCCTGCAATCCTGATTACTTCTGCTGCTGTCGTCTCATCTCCTCTCCTCCTCCTCCTCCTCCTCCTCCTCCTCCTCCTCCTGCTGCTGCTGCCGCCGCCGCCTCCGCAGCTCACGTTACCGCTTCCTCCTACACCACTCCGGCGCCCCACCCAAGACCCCCGACGTCATGATTTTTGATTGAATAACTGCGACCCCCAGAGGTCTCGACCCAGTCCCCGGGACAGGAGTTCCATGCTGAGTCGTGCCTGGACGGCCCTGGGGCCCGGCAAGGGCCCCAGGAGGCCGAAAACCAGCAAGAGCCGTCCGCCATGATTTCTGTTTGACCCGAGGGGGCCTGGGCCTTGGGCCCCCTCCCTGGCGGCTGCCCCCCCCCCCCCCGCGACTTCACCTTCAGGCACCGCTGTCTGACCTCGGCGCGCGCACGCACCGCCACGGGGAGCGCCGGTCACCGGGAGTGGGCGAGAGAGGCGGGGTCCCTCGGGGGGTTGCGCCGGGAAGAGGGTGGGAGACGAGGGGGGGAGAGGTCGCCAACCTCTCCCCCCCTCGTCCTCCTCCCCCTCCTCCTCCTCATACTCCTCCTCCTCCTCCTCCTCCTCCCCCTCCTCCTCCTCCTCCTCCTCCGCCTCCTCCTCCTCCTCCTCCTTCTCCTCCTCCTCCTCCTCCTCTTTCCCCTCCTCCTCCTCCTCCTCCTCCTCCTCCTCCTCCTCCTCCTCCTCCTCCTCCTCCTCCTCCTCGTCCTCGTCCTCCTCCTCCTCCTCCTCCTCCTCCTCCTCCCCGTCATCTCCCCCCACCTCCTCCTGCTCCTCCTGCTCCTCCTCCTCATCCTCTCCTCCTCTCCCTCTCCAGATGGGAGAGGAAGCGTAGAAGGACGCGGCGGCGGCGAAGGAGGAAAAGATGGATGTGAATGAGGATGACATGTACAACTCATGTCCGCTCAACCGCATGACAGGAGGAGGAGGAGGAGGAGGAGGAGGAGGAGGAGGAGGAGGAGGAGGAGGAGGAGTGAGAGGCGGAGGAACAAAAAGGATGATAAGGAGGAGCTGATGGCGGAGGTCAGGCGCGGCGATCTCTTGATTCACGTCAGGGTAACGCAACATGTTGAAAAGGGATGGCAGGGCAACGAGGGGGCAGGAGGGGGGATAGGAGGAGGTGGTAAGGAAAAGGAGGAGGAGGAGGAGGAGGAGGAGGAGTGAAAGGGCGCCGACGACGCGAACAGGTCACGGTGTGGCAGGTCTGGGACCTCGTCCGACCTTGGAGCGTCCAGTCACAAAAAGCACCCATTCAAGCAGGTCCAACGACACCGAAGCCTCCAGAGGGGTCGAGGAGACCCCAAACACGTACAGGAGTCATAAAACCCCGATCTCCGAGCCTTGATATCGACAGCGACCTCCGATCAAGAATCGACCCATCGTCCTCTCTGGAGGTGCCTTCACAGGAAAACAGCAGTGGCTACGAGGGCGCCCAGGAGGCCTAAAAAGGTAAGATAACGATCAAAAACCGCGAGCCAGGATCCTCGACACGTCGACGACGACGACGACGACGGCGACGGCGCTGACTTCGCTGTCGGTCGTCGCAGCCTTCGAGCCGAGGGCCTTCGAAGGCCTCCCAAGGGGCCTCCCCGAGGCCTCCGAGGGCATCTCGCGGCTTCCCAAACCTCCCTAAAGCCTCCGACAGAATCCGCTTTTCAACGACGCGGCAGTCTCTGTCTCGGAGCGCGGCGGCGCTAACGGCCAACAATGGCGCGACCCGCGCGCGGGCAGACATTCGGGAGGCCAGCCCACGTGAGGGGGAACGTTCGGCAGGAATCGCGCTTATATACAGTGACCGATCCTCTTACACGGGGCCAGGGGGCAGCTTTTTCTCAGGAGGAGGTGAGGCAGCCGGGCTCTTGCGAGGCAGAGGCGGAGCTAAGGGTGCCGAGCCTCCAGTACCCCTGAGGGCAGAGAAAAAAGAAGAGAAGGCGAAAGCGGGGTGGGTCCGCAGCAGGGCGGGAGCTTGAGCCGCAATGTCATGCGGCCCCGCTCACCCCTCTCCCACTTACTGTATTTAATTCAGACAGTGACCGATCCTCTTACACGGGGCCAGGGGGCAGCTTTTTCTCAGGAGGAGGTGAGGCAGCCGGGCTCTTGCGAGGCAGAGGCGGAGCTAAGGGTGCCGAGCCTCCAGTACCCGAACCCGACTGGTCA
Organism: Prorocentrum cordatum; assembly: GCA_963575745.1. Taxonomy (NCBI): domain Eukaryota; class Dinophyceae; order Prorocentrales; family Prorocentraceae; genus Prorocentrum; species Prorocentrum cordatum. Next base: position 374,937 of record CAUYUJ010020237.1, read on the forward strand.
ACTGGCCGTAGGCCGCACACCATATATTTCATTCATTCTGATCTGTTTGTTGTTGTTTATCACCTCCATAAGGTATCGTCCCATCGTATTGCAAAATTGTGTAGGGTAGGCGGCAGCGATAGCAGTCCAATGTATACCTTCTGGCGTCTTCCCTGTCAGTTCGATGTGCGGCTTGTGGGACCTTGAGCATATATTCCCACGAGGACAGCAAAGGCGCTCGATAGCTGTACATCTGCCGGCATTCCACAGCGCAATCCGTGTGCGCTTTTTCCACCTAGCACTGAACTGGCACATGTCACAAACGTGGACCACACAAGATTCGTCGCATAGTAGTCTACGCAGGTGTGGTGCACGCCACATCATAGATGTACTTGGGTTTTCCAAAGCTATCGGTGTATTATGACGATTTGCAAGGCGTATGATCTGGGTAGAGAATAGGAAGGTGTCGTTACCAATATTTAGCTTAGCCTGATTAGCAGCACTGAGCCCAGGAAGTCCGAGAATGTGTTCCGAGTCCCGAATAGCAGGCCGTCTAGCAATAGACCAGGTAGTACATGGGGTCCCTAACCAGATGCCAACGATGACGTTCCCGCGGATCCAACCTTTGATGACGGCCTGGAAGGCCGGGCACAGATGGTCCTGGAAAGCGTGGTTTTTGACATCCAGGCTAAGAACGGCGAACCCCTGGGACTTCAAAAACTTGCCGATACCCCCGTTGCCCGCGAAAAGCTCCAAGAAGATAACCCTCCGGTTGGTGGTGGCTTTCCTCAGCGCCCGAGTCAGGAGGTGCTGAAGGTACCGCTTCACTTGTTGGGAGTGGCTTATCTTGGGGCCACTGCAGGAATCTGAGATACTAGCCGTGCTGGAAGTCTGCTCACTGCTTGCTTGACACTGGATTCGAGGGCTGCAGGCACTCGCAGCTGGGAGGGCCGATTGCCGACCCCGAACTTGATGGCCTCGGCGAAGCTCTGGTGCACCGTGCTGCCGAAGTTGAAGACGGACGGACAGATTTGGTTGATCACGCGCAACAGCTTGGTCTCTTTCCCGTACCTCTTCAAAGAGGCGACTGTCGTCCAGCGACCCCGGCGCATGACTTGTTCTGGCGTTCGCTTTCTGGCCGCCAAGTCCTCCGACGCCCCTCCGTGTCGTAACTGATACGGATGTGGGTCGAAGGGTCCTAGCCCCAGACCCTCGGCCACTGCGATGAACACGTCCCTGTAGAGCTCGCTGCTGAACCCCCACAGGCTCCCGTCTGGCAGGCTGGCCTGCTTCAGGCCGAGAAGGGGCTCCCACAACCACTGCTCGTCGATCGTCACAGCGTCGTCGAAGGCCCCCGTCTTGCCGGGGATGCCGAGGGAGGTCTCGTGCAGCACTAAGCCCATCATGGTGTAGCCAGCACCTGCCACTGGGACCGCGGCGACGATGCTCTTGCCGAGGAGCGCCATCGCCTCGATAGGCCGTGGGTAGCAGACGTGCGATACCGCAACCATGATCGCCATCCGCGGGAGCCCGAGCATGATCATGCCTCCCGCGATCGCCAACGCCGCCAGGCGCGGCAGGGGGAGCCGGGACTGCGCGGGCGTCCGCCGACACCAGCTGACTGCGCACCGGGTCGCCCTCGGCAGCAGGGCCCGCGTCTTCTTGTACAACTCGGGGAAGACATAGCCCAGCGCTACCAAGAGCCGGCTCGCCTCGTCGGCCCCGTGGCCCTCCATGTACATGGAGTTCAGATACTCCACCACCACGTCGTCCAGCCCGGGCGCGTCCACCCAGCTCACCTTCGCCACACGACAGAAGTCGAGGAAGAGGCGGAGGGTCCGCTGGCACAACAGCACGGTCCCCGGCTTCACGGCAATCTTCTCCAGCACACTCATCCAAGGGAAGCGGTCGCTGGCGTCCACCTTCGAGGCCGCCTCCCGAGCCCGGGATGCTCGTTCCTTCTTGAGCTTCCCGGCCTTCTTGCTGAGCTGCTGCTGGCGCGTGCCGCGGGCCACGGACTTGCCCATCACCGGGCCCCCGCCCTACAGGCACGTTCCCGCCACCTATGTCGGTGTGGCAGGGGTGTGCCTGTGGGGGGCCCTCGTGGTATCTGGCTTCGGCAGGTGCACGCGGAGGCTGGTGTGGAGGCGGTGGTGCAGGGGTCGGAGCCTGTTGTTGGACCTCGAGCCAGGAGGGACCTGCGAAGAAGCCACACTGCCCGCGGGACCCCTTGTCAGCCGGATTCCTCTCGGACGGGACCCACCGAACGTAGAGGCGACTCCCCGTTGCGAGTGAAAGGGCAGCGACACGTCGGAGAGGTCGGAGGAGATAGGAGGACCGAGCGCGGCCTTTGACCGCCCCAAGGCAGAGCGGTAGGTTGTCGACCAACGCCAGAACCCGTGAACCTCGGGCAACCCCAGATCGGAGGATATGTCGGTATCCCAGGACCAAGGCGTCGCCCTCGAGCTCGAGAATGTTAGACCTATGCCTTACTCTGGTAGCTATAACAGTATTCCAATGTTTGTCGTCCATAAAATCTTTGCTAATCTCGTCGAAACTTACAGCTAGGTCCTCAATGCTAGTCACCCTTGTTGTATCGGCCCGGCTAGAACTGAAACCGCTCCCAGAACCAGCCTCCAGAGGTGTCGTGGATCCCATCCCAGAAGAACTGAACACAGGTCCCCCAACCACGTCACAAGCCACAGCCCCAGTCCCAATCCCAGAAGAACTGAGCGTAGACCCAACCTCCCTGTCACACTTCATACCTCCCCCTTCGGGTCCCAGTACAGTAGGAGCAGGGTGTCGGTCAGGGGCGAAGCTGGAGTCGGAGAGGGCGTGATTCCTAGCGTCGATGCACTGCTCAACCTTGAAGCGCCATTTTTCGGATACTCGGCCAATGGCACCAATCTCGGCTGGGTCAGCCCGCCGTGTACACACGCCCAGCCCGAACGGTGAGGCGTCCGTGGCGAGCACAGTGGGATGCCAGGCCGCCGTCCAGCGCACACACAGGAGTGGCAGAAGACACCTGATGGTCCAAAGTTCCCGGCGTACCGCAGGCCAGAGCTCCGCGACCCCAGGGCCGTTTTTGGTGACATACGCATAGCTGCACTGCAAAATACTGTAAACTTCACGTCTGATCAGGCCCGCCCAGGTGATGTGTCCCAAGAGAGCCCTGAGTAGGTGCCCGCTGCAACGCCTCCGTCGCAGTAGCGCCTCGATTGCAAACCTCAGACGCCACAGATTACGATGCTTTATTGAAAGTCGGTCCCCGCCTGACAGTTGGAGACCAAGAAAAACAGCATCCTGGGCCCCGGACTCCACCTCATGCAAAATAAGCCCCTTCTCCTCCAGAGACCTCCTGATGTCTCCCAAAACCACCTCGGTAGCCGATTTGTCCCTCCCCACCGTCAGCACATTGTCTACATACCCCGCAACGGCAACGTCCCCCCCTTTCACTTCCACAGCCGGTAAACCGTCCAGGATGACCAGGGAAGTAGGAACCTTAGACGACGAAATAGTATGACGAACGACGCTCTGACATAATAAGAGTGACCAAGACCAGCCCATGGGGAGAACACAGAGCCTGGGGGCGATGACTGTATCTGGGTGGAGTCGTTGCCCGTTCAAAAACTTCAAACCCAGGTGTCGGGCGGCCGTGTATGGCAGCCGAAAGTAGCGCCTGAGAAACGGTGGCAAGCCCATCCTGTAAAAAGCTGCGTTGATATCGCCCGCTGCAATGAAGACCGGGCCGTCGGTCTCGACCTGGCTGAGAGAAGATGCAGTAGGTAGTCGAGTGGAGAGTGGGTCCTTGAACGAGTAGTTACACACCCTGGTATCGAATATAACCCGAATTTTACCGTCCTTTTTGGCCACGAAAAACACGCCGATAGTGTGGGTATCCTTTGGGGCCAGGGTCCATTCGAGCATCCCGCGGTCGCACAAGAGGTGGAGGAAGTCGGAGTAGGCGGTGGGGTTGTTCCTCAAGAAGGGGTCCACGTTGGGTTCCGCGGGACCCAGTTCCTGATGAAGGGAGGTGGCCTCATTAGCGTCCCTGAGCAGATTCACCTGATAGTTGCACAACCAGTCCGAGTCCCCGGCCGACAGCATATTTGTCACACATGTGGCATCTATCTGGTCGGGAAGAGCAAGTAAGCTCCGATTGTACGGCCTCCTGGTGGACCCTACCCCGTCGTCGTAGAGTCCTGAGGCTGTGCAGATCTCACGTAAAGATCCCGCACCTGGAGCCAGATCTGGTGGAGGCGCAGAGATGGCAGCGTAGCATTCGCGAATATGTCGGAGGGCGTCGTTCTGACCAGCATTAGTAACGGTAACCTGGCCCTCCGCAGGGGCCTCCCCAGACATCTGATTCAGACAAGCAACCCCGTCGTTGGCCCAATCCCTGTAATACTGAACCCGACGCCTCCGACGCTCCGCATTCCGACAAGGCTGCGCTGCCCCCTGGCACTGCCTCACCTCCCGTGGCAAAAAAGGCAAAGGGAAAATGTCACGCTCGCGAGCGCCCCTGGTCGCTGGACCGGGCTCGTGCTTAGGGCCAGGCGTCGAGGGGGCAAGAGAGCTCTGGCAAGCGGCGGCGCCGCGGTCCAGGACCGAGGGTGGCGCCAGCCCAGGGGGGGGAGAGATATGTACACGAGTGAGGCCGGGCGGCACAGAGCGTGGCCCGACTTCGAAGGCCTCTGAAAGATGGGCGAGCGGGCGGCCTGGTCCCGCCGCCCGTGGATGATCAGCCATCATCCTTGCTGTCCTTCTTGGGGTTCTTCTTGTTCTGCTTCGCGCTCTGTCTCTCCTCCCGAGCCTTCCGCCTCTCCTTCATGACCGAGACCTCCTTCTGCAGCTCGCTCGACACCCAGCTCTGGAGGGATGGGCAGACCGCGACGTTGCCGCGGACGTGGTCGAGGCCCATGTACAAGAAGGCGTCTTGCACGCCATCCGAGCCTCCTCCAGCTATGCTAGGCATCCTGTCACGATGCCTCTCTTCGGACAGCTGGATCGTTCGAGACATGATCTCGGCCGCCGCGATGTCGGGGAGGTTTAGCTGGTCGTAGGTGGCCATACTCTCCAACATCTGGCAGCACATGAGGTGCTGCTCGACTCCGCCGTCGTTCACCTGCAGTTTGGCGTCGGCCTTCCATCGAGCATGGCGCCCGAGAGGCGTCTGGCCGTTGGCTACCATGAACCGACAGAGCCATAGCGTAGTGCGGGGCCCCCGCGCTGGAAAATCATTCAAGGGCGTCTCGACCATGCCCTCCACGGCGAACCTGAACTCCCTGAAGCGGGCCCCGCTCACGTCCTGCTGGATCGGCTGCACACGGATGTCCACCGTCGGGAATGCGGCGACCGTGGGGGCGGCGGCGCCAGGGGCCATGGCGGCGGCCACCAGCACACCGCCTGCGCCGATGGCGGGGGGCGGTGCGACGGCCGCTGCGGCGGCACCCGGCGCGGCCGCACCCGGCACTGCGCCCGCGGCGGCGCCAAGGGCCGCGCCTGCGCCGGCCACGGCGCCGCCAGGGCCGCCGCCAGGAGCGGGACCAAGCGCAGCCGCCAAGGCGCCAGCGCCTCCACCCAAGGCCGGCACGACGGCCTCCGCGGCGGGGGCGGCCCCGGCTGGGGCGGCTCCGACCGCGCGCCCGACCAGGTTGGGCTGCTTGCCGTCGATCGGCACCGCCACTCCCCGCCGGGCAGCCGCTCGGGCACGGGCGGCGTTGAACACCGCGGGTGTGGGTACATTCTGAAACCGATAAACAGGTAGTACAGCTCCACCAGGTCCAGCAGGAGGATCACCTCCACAGGCCCCTAAGGCCATCAATCCGAACGACACTACATCTGCACCATGAAGCCAATCCTCGTCGTACTCATCTCCATCTGGGGTGAGCACACTCACGGTCGAACCAGCGCCGGGCTCGATGAGCACGAGCCGCTCGTGAAAGATGGGCGGACCTGGCACGTTATACTGGATAGCACCAAAATCACCAGCCTCGATGCCGAGGCTTTGCACTGGAATAGGGGCAGCCATCACGCCGAATTCTTGCGCCGCTGCCTAAGAAGATTCAGCTGCTGGAGCGCAACCTTCTCTACGTCGTCGGTGAGCGGAGCAAACCCAGCGGCGGCGGCGGTCGATATGGTCGGCGTGGTCCGAGCCCCGATCACACAGTACTGCACCACCAGCACTCCGAGCGCCCCGACGATCGTGCCAACGAAGAAGAAGGTCGGCCCGCTCGGGCTCGTCGGGGTCGTATACTCCTGAGGCAGAGAACCTTCCGCACAGGCCAGCGTCGGTGAGCACTGGCAAACGCAATCAGGGCAGCCGACAGTGGATGCGCGGACTGCGAGGGAGGTAGAGAGTCCCCGAGCAATCTCAAGGACCAGCTCGTTCATGGGAGCCTGGGCCCCCAAAAAGCTTGAGCCGCAATGTCATGCGGCCCCGCTCACCCCTCTCCCACTTACTGTATTTAATTCAGACATTGCGGTATCCGGGCCGTGTCCCATGGGGCATCGCGGAAACGCCGCAAGACAACGCATAGTGCACAAATTCCTGGGCGGTTCTCTGGGCGAGAGGTGCCGAAAACAGAACATGCACACTGCGTTTGGGCCAGCATGTGCCACCAAACAGTGGGCAAACATAACGCGGTAGAGTGGACACATTATAACCTGATCGGGCGTTGGCAGAACTGGGTTTAGTAGGACCTGGTTTAAAGATGTGTACTGGGGGACACCCCTCCCGCCCCGTTCCACTAACCGGAACTGTCGTCACTCGAAAAAACAACGGCTACGGCAGACCTGGTTTAGTGATTCTGGCCCATTTAGGGGCTCTGGGGCCCTACCACTAACTGGGCCCTTACCTGGGGTACTGGCTATACACGACCTGGGATGGGGCAGCGATAGTATTGGGACACATTATAACCTGAGATGGGGCAACGATAGTGTTGGGGAATTCGGACGTGCTCGTCGGTGCTCGGCGGCTGTCCAGCCCCAGAAGGCCCTCCAACGGCCGCGCCTCGCGTTCCGCGGGTGCCTGGATCGTCCCGGATGGCCGCCAAGCTGAGGGGGGGAACATCGGACGGTGATCGGCGAGAATTTCGCAGTGTTGGGCGCCCGAATTATATACGGAGTAGCTCGGGCCTGGGGTACCTCGGGAACCCGAGTTAGCCCTGACCCGAATCGCCCCTGCTGATTTGGGGCCCTGGACGCCCGAATTATCCGGGGCAACTCGGGCCCCGGGGTACCGCGGGCTCGAATCCCCCCAAAAACGAACCCGAGCTGGCCCCGACCCGAGTTGCCACTGATGCTTCGGGGCTCCGGCAGTGGGCCCCCCCCGAGGGAAGGCCACTTCGCACGCCCTTGGGCAGGCCGGGCGACCGGGCCCCGACCGGAGACGAACGGGCGACTGGGGACGACGCATCCCCCCCGTGAGTACGGCAGGTTCGCGTCGTGTCGACCCCGGCGTTGGTTTCTGACACCGCGGGGATCGTACGATCGGCCGCTGCCGCAACGTCCGATCGTTCCACATCGAACGATTCTGGGTCGCCGGCGGCGTTCAACCTTGAACGCCCGCGCTGGGGTCGCCGCTGGTCGACACGACGCAAACCTACCGTATCGTTTGACCGATCCCCATCTCCAGCGGCGTGGCCTGGGCCCCACTGGCCGATTTGGCCCTCAGGATGGGGATATGGGCCGTTTCCTTCGGGATTCGAGGGGTGCATCCCCAACTGGGGGGGTTTCATTTGGTGGGGGTCTCGGAGGGGGTGGGGATGGGGATGGGGCTTGGGACCCCTGAGCATATCCCCCCTAACGTTAGGCCGGGCATGTCCTCCTACAGGCGGATGCTACAAGAAAGACGGAGCACAATCAAACATAGTCCAAGAACTCCAAGCATGATCGAACAATTGCCCCCACATTATACTTTGATTGCTCCTGGTGATTCCTCCTGCGGAGGGACATGCCCGACCTCATCCTGATTACACCAGAGACAAGCCCCAATCAATAAATGGTTTTCGCTGAGGAGATCGACCGGGAACCCCGGAGCCCGGGAACCCAAAACCCACCGAAATCGGCCCGGAACCAAGAACCGGGAACCCGGAACCGGGAGCCCGGGAACCCAGCCTGCCACCAAAATCGGCGGGAAACTTTCGTCAAATCTTGCAACCTCCGCGAGGACCCCGTCAGTGCAAGCACTGATTGGGGAACGTCGCCCCTGGCCGCGGCCCCCGCACGGCGGCCGGCGGTGCTCGGCAGCGGGCCCGCGGCGCTCCCTCGCGGTGCACCGCGCGGCGGCAATCCGGGCGGCGCGGCGGGCGGCGGCGGCGGCGCGCGGCAGCGAGCCCGGCGGCGCTGTCGGGGGGGGGGGGGGGGCACCGCGGTGGGCAGCGCTCTCGCGGCGGTAGCAGGGCGGTGCGGCACTCGCTCGCGTCGGCGGGCTCGCGGCGACAGCAGAACCGCCTGGTTGTCTCGCAGGGGGGGGGAGACGAGAAGGGAGGAAGCCCGCCAAGGGTGAGGGGGGAGGCAGGATGACGAGGGCGAGGGGAGGAGGAGGAAGAGGAGGAGGAGAAGGGAGGAGGAGGGAGGAGGAGGGAGGGAGGAGGACGAGGAGGAGGAAAAGGAGGTGAGGAAGAGGACAAAAGGAGACTCAAGACGTTTCAACGATGTTGAGATACACCCTCCATTCAAAGTCCTCCCCATAGGCCCCTAAACACGTTCACTTCCACTGAGGAACTGCCCCGTTGTGGGACAGCCGTGTGAAAATCCTGACGCGTGCCAAAGCACAATTCTCAGGACTTCAACGCCACGAGTCAACCTGTCTCATTCGTCTCGGCAATCCTGAGTCGCGCCAGAACACAATTCCTGGGGTTTCAACATAGCGAATCAAGGAACCTGTTGCGCCCTGGCTATCCTGAATCGTTTGATTTCTCTTGCAAAATTGTGGAACCAATGTGCGCGGCGCTTAAACGAAAATCAGAGTTGAAAAGGAACCGCCCTCAATCCGCGAAACTCTTGCACATTGTCAAAACGAATGTGCGCGGCGATACGGAGAGAACCGCAAATTGAAAAGACACCGCCCTCAATCCGTGAAGCTCTTGCAAATGTTAAAACGAATGTGCCTAAGCCACGCTAACCGCGATGTCGGTTAACGGCGATGTTGTGTGGTACTTGCGCCGCTGAACTCGCGCAGAACAAAGTGTAAGAAAGCACAACCGAGCCACTACAATTGGGTTGGCCACGAACAGGCCCAACCTACAATACCGAATCCTACAGCGCCGCTGCGTACATCGCCGTTAGCGTGTCTACAAATGTGCGCGACGCTGAAACGAGAACCTCGTTTTGAAAACCAGATGTCCTCAATCCGAGAAACTGTTGCAATTCTTCAAACGTAAGCACGCCGCGCTAAAGCGAGAACTACATTTCGAAGACGAACCGTCCTCAATCCGTGAAACTCTCGCAAATGTTTGGAACGAATGCGCGCGGCGATACTGTTAACGCCACATTTTGAAAGCGACCCGCCCTCCATCTGTGGAACTGTTGTCAGCTGTTAAACTGCAGGGTCATACATGGTAAAGAAATATCCGGCGGAAACGACCGGCCCACCCTTCCGATCGACCTGGGGTGCGACATGGAGTGACATGGAGGAGTTACCCATAAGGAGGAGGAGGAGGACAAGGAGGAGGGGACCAACGACGAGGCTTGGTAGGCCGAGGCGGAGGACGAAGAGAACTTCAGGAAGGACAGGAGACGCGCCGAGGGACGACGGAGAGCGGGGAGAACCCCAGTAGAACGGACAAGGAAGGAACCCAAAGACGAGGGAGGACGGGGGGAACCTCAGAATGAACAGGAAGGACTCAGGAGGAGAACGAGGAAGGATTGGGAGAGGAGGAAGAGGGGGAAGGGGATGGAAGGAGGAGGAGGAGGGAGAAGGAAGGGAAGGCGGAGGAGGGGAGAACGACGAAGTCCTGGCCGAGAAGGCCCAACGAAAAGGTAGTGGAGGAGGAGGAGGACGAGGATGAGGATCGGGAGGGAGGAGCAGGAGGGAGGAGGAAGGAGCAACACGAGCGAGGAGGAGCAGGAGGTTGTGGAGGAGGAGGGGAGGGAGGGAGGAAGGACAAGGAAGCAGAGGGCGGAGGACGCCCACGTGCTCTCAGGGGGCGGTGGGGGGGGGGGCACGACCGACGGGCTGAGGCAGCCCAGCTTCTTGGAGCACTCCACCACGGGCTTCATGTTGGCGCACTGCGAATCGGGCCTCGGCCGCCCTCGCGAACGTTCTCTCACTCGGCGTCTCGACATTGGTGAAGGGGCCCTGGGACACATGAACAAATAGACACAAATAGCAGGACTCCCCATATTTCCCCATGTTTTCTGGGGTTCTGGCTTCCCCCTCACTTCCCATAGTTCCGTATGTTGCCCTGGGAATCGACGATGAATTGTGTCTGTGTGTGTGTTTTGTTCCCTCCTGCATTGGGCGGAAGGAGGGGGGGGATCTGGCTCCAGACCGCTGCTTGGTGCGGTTGTTCGCAAGACGGATGCCTCTGTGGGAGACTCCACCCGCTCGAAACAGGCGCCAGAAACAGCCAAGATCTGCTCCATGTGGGGGGCGGGTGCGAGGGCCCGCGCGCGCCGATCGGCAAAACAATGAATCAAAAAACGATCGCCTTCCGTCGTCGTTGTCCATCGAGGTTTTGCGAGGGAGGAAGCGGTCCTCCTTGAGCCCAGTTTCGTCAGTGGCCGATGGGCAATTCACTATCCCTGGCTGCGTGGCTGAAGTAGGATTCCGCGGTGCGGATTGCTGTTGTTCTGTTACTTGATGATGTTGTTCGTTGTTTGTTGACGTGGTCCCACCGCGACCCCGCCGGCGACCCACCCGCGACCCAACATCGATCCACCCGCGACCCACCCCGCGACCCACTCGCGACCCACCTCGCAACCAACCCCGGCGACCCACCCGCGACCCAACCGCGACCCACCCGCAACCAACTCGCGACCCACCTGCAACCCACCGTCGACCCAACCGCGACCCAACTGCGACCCAACCGCGACCCACCCGCGACCCACCCTTGATCCACCCGCGACCCACCTGCGATCCACCCGCGACCCACCCAATGGCTTTGACGAGCGATTCGGCGCCTGCGGCGAGCTCGCGGTATGATTTGTTGAAAAAAATTCGTATCATTTGATACAAAATCGGCGCCTGCCGCGGGGTTCTTCAGAACCTCACAGACTGCCAACGACCCCGCCGCCCCCTCAATTTCATCCGCAACTGCCGGGTGCTACATCGTATTCGCGACAACGCGCATGACCAGCCCCGCACACCTCTCCTCCCTCCCCTGGTTACGTCACGGCCCGCGGCGGCGCCGACTGGGAAAAGGACATTCTTAGGTAGTCCCAGACGGCGCCGGCGCGAATCGTGGCGTGACCGGCCACCTCCTCCCCTCGCCCACCCCACCCGACACGCCTTTTGTCTTGTCAGGGGATTAACAAAAAACCTTCTCCTTACAAGCAATGGCATGAAAATACGCTTTCGGATGAGGTCCGCGCGGATCTCCTGGGTTGGCGCTGGACCCTGGTCTCTGGCACGCCGAGCGCGCCATGGTGAGTATCGTTTAACCGAGCCCCATCCCCAGCGGCGTGGCCTGAGCCCCACTGACCGATTTACCCCCCCAGATGGGGATATAGGTCGTCCCTTTCGGGTTTCGAGGGGTGTATCCCCATCTGGGGTGGTAATTTGGTGGAGGTCTCGACGGGGATGGGCATGGGGATGGGATGGGGATGGGTATGGGTATGGGGATTGGTTAAACGATACCGACACGGGGCGGCGCTGGAGGCGCCTCCAATATGGCCCGGCGTCGACCCGAGACGTCGGCGCGGACCTCCGACACGATCTGTTTATGTCATTGGTTGTCCCGCGCGCCTTGCTTTCTGCACTGCTGTGATTCGTATCGATTCATTTCGCGTTGCTTGGCGCCGTGTTCAGCATTGCCCTGCGTTGCCTTTGCATTGCTTTCCATTGCTCCTCGTTGCTCTGAACTGCTTTGCGTTGCTCAATTTTGCATGGCCGTGTGTTGCGTTGTTTTGCCTTGCCTTGCTTCATTGCTACACTGTGCTTAACATTGTCGCTTCCCGCGCATAATGCACCACATAGCTTGCACAAACAATACTCTCCCTTCTAAGTAAATGTTTGGATATATCCCCTCTTCCACGGACTAATAATTCCCCCTTGTCGTATTGTTTCCGAATATGATTACGCAGACTCACGCTGAAACGCGAACTCACATCATGTCATACAGTCCCTAAGCGCCACGCCTCATCCCCTCAAAAAACATACACGCGCACTCCTTGATCAAAAGCCACTGGTTTCTAGCAAAGGCCCCCGCGGTAGCACAAAAATGTATGACGAAAAGCACACGCGCGCGTTGCCGCGCGCGCACGCCGGAATCATTCAAAAACCGTCGGTGCTGTAGGAATTTCAAGACCGAATACCCCGAGAACCCATTGAAAAATCATGGGTTTACGAATAATCCCCCGAAACACATGAGCTCGCGCGATTGCGACTTCTTGAAAAAAACATGGTTTTCCCGAGCGTGCCCTTCGCGCGCGCGTCGGAATCATTTGAACGCCCTTGCGAGCATGCTGTCGCACGAAATGCACGCGCGCACGTCGTCGCGCGCGCATGCAAAACCTTCGGGGACCACTGTTTTCGTACGGATTGCCACAATCGAGCGCCCAGAAAGCATATCAAGCACATATGGCTTTGCAGCGCGAGTTTTGAAGCAAACCTGCGCGGGCGCTCTTCCGATTTCTTGATTATCCCGGCAAAGCAACCTAACAGCGACGTGTATAAGCATATCTGGAAGCATTCCGCTTAAGATTCAGGTGAGAATCCAGTTGTAGAATTCTGTTGTTCTCGCAGTCGCAGTCGCATTTGCAATGACAGTCGCAGTGGCAACGGCCTTAGGATCCAATGGAATCCTAAGGATTCCTAGGGATTCCTAAGGCATCTTTAGGCATCCTTAGGGATCCATAGGAATCCTTAGGAAACCTTAGGAATCCTGATTCCTAGGGATTCCTAGGGACTCCTAAGGATTCCTAGGGAATCCTGAGGATTCCTAAGGATTCTTGAGGCACGTTGGTGGGATGGGCCGAAGGCCTTGCCGCCCAGGAGCCCAGAGTCGTCTTCGGGCTCATTTGCGGGGCCGCCTGGGGAGCCTGTTGGGCCATGCAGTTGCCATCTTGGGGCATCTTGGATCCATCGTGGCCGTCTTGGGGCGCTCGTCGGGCCCTCATGAAGCCTTCTGGGGCCGTCCGGGCCATCTGGGGCCGTCTTGGGCCCTCCTGGGGCGCTCCTGAATCAGCCTCCCCAACCGTTCTCGAAGTTGTCCCAGAACAGTGCTCACAGGCACTCATGGTGTTGATGCAACTATGTTTGTATATACCTATCCATATATACATACATACACACATGCATGTATACACTCATCTCTCTCTCTCTCTCTCTCCACTGCTCTCTGTACCTCATGACCTGTCCTGTCTCCCTCCTCCCTCCTTCCATTCTGCCAACGCCTACCCGAGCTTGATTGGAGAAGGCACCCGAAAGGAAACCAGACTCTTCCGAGAACGCGGCCCCGGCTCCAGGAACGCAGGAGGCACGATGCGCGACACACAGGACACAGGGGCACACTCGACTTGGCAAGGCCAGCCTGGGAATCGGACTCGACTGTGCCCTGTTCTCCCAGCTCCCAGAGGAGAACGGATGTCAGGAAACACCCACCCCCCACCAAACCCAGGACAGCCCATTCGGGCCCCACGAAGGTAGTGGACCTGGCTTCCGTGGCAAGGCCTGTGTCCAGACAGGGCGAGGAACGTGTTTTTGTTTATGGAGGTGGGTATCTCCCTGGCCATCTCAAAAACCCCCCAGAGCCCATGTCAGAACAACCAAAACCTCCTAAACCATTGCAAGCACCTGCAGCCCGGAACCTCCTCGATGTCGTCGTCGTCATCGTCGTCCTCCTCCTTTCTGACGACGGCGATACGCAACCTCTCGCGATCTCGCGATCGGTCTCTTACCAGCCCGCACCTGGTCATCGCCGCCACGACGGTATCTTCCGCGTACGTCATCGGGTCCTTGACGGCGTCGCACTCATCCGGATCGGCACTCAAGGCCTGCCCGTGGGGCTCGAGCGGGAAGGACATTCCGACGATGACGATGATGGCGATGATGACGACGATGGCGATGATTACGGTGATGATGATGGTGATGATTATGATAGACACGGGAGAAGGGCTGTTTAACTTATTTTGGGTAACGGCTGTTGCTGGGGGGGTGGGGTGGGCCGGCGGGCAACGGTAACGACGGCCGCGGCGTGCGCCCGCCAAGGTCAATCCGCGCCATCGGCACATCAATTGTCTGCGCGCGCTGCAATCCCTGCGCACGCGACAATGCCAAATGCATTGGTGCAACCAGACAAATTCGCATGAGTGCGCCACAATGCTTCGATACACCACAACAGCTGCATGCACAACGCCACCACGTCGCCCATGCACGCCGCAAAATATGTTTCTACTACAGCAGCCGTGTGCGCGAC
>CAUYUJ010020237.1:401997-409497 GCA_963575745.1 Prorocentrum cordatum
CTACTACTACGACTACTACTACCACTGCTAGTACGACAACAGCAACAACAACAACAACAATCATTTTACCCGAACGCGTGGTGTTCTCCCCAGTGCCAGGGTTTTCATACGACACCAGGCAATACCCCCACTTCGTGGGGGGGCATTACAAGCTCTACCAAATATCCAAACGACTCTTCGCGACCACCCCAACCCAGCTTCCCGCCCTATGACGTTGGGACACTTCACTTCGTGGCGTGCGGACGACCGTGGCTACTACACTGGCGTGGGGTACACACCCACAGAACTTGGTCACTTATTCGGGGCGCGCATGTGCCCAGCATGGTGCAATTGTGCCATACAATACATAATACAGAGAGACAGAGAGAGAGAGACAGAGAGCAGACAGAGAGAGAGACAGAGAGAGCGGAGTTGGTCACATATTTGGGTCAAGTTCCTGGGATGATGGGAATACACAACTCTGTTACATTTGATAGTGTGCACGACACACATGAGATGATACGTACTCGCAAGATAGTTGGTCACATTTGTGGAATTCCTGGGCGTGCGCGCGCGAAGAAAAAACGAATGTGTCCCGCATGGTATTATTTGACAGGGATGATGGCCCTGGCAGGTGCGCAACCGTTGTCGCAGAAGTTCGAAAAAGTTGTTCGCAAAAGCCCGTTTGACAGAAATGTTTAAAAAGTGTTGGGTTTCCTACGAATCCGCAAGAGCGCGCGGGATGAGATTTTGACAATTTTTTGTTGAAAAACATTGTTTTTTTATGTTTTTATGTTAAAATCGCTGCGAACACTAAGGTTTTGGAAGGATTTCGTCTTGCGCGCGCGAATGTCCACTTTACCTTATTTTTTGCAAGGTATTCTTGAAATTTGATTATATTAGAACAAGAAATGTCATTTTTAAAATTTTAGTATTTTTTATTTTCATTATTACAATATAATATATATATTTAAAAAAAAAAATTAAAATATTATTTTAGCTTATTAATATAATCATAATATAGTGTTTTTTGCAAGGGAAAGCGGGGGGAACAAAACAACCGGATCTTGATCACATCGAATTACCTGAGCTTCCTCACGAAAATGCGGCGGGGGGGGCGTGCACCAGGGGGCCCAACAATAATTATTCTTTAGAATTAATAATGTTCAACTACTACTACTACTACTACTACTACTACTACTACTACTACTACTACTATTACGAAAACTATTCCTACTACTCGGCGGCTGCTCCTACGACTACTACGGCGACTGCTACTACTACTACTACTACTACTACTACTACTACTACTACTACTACGACTAAAACGACGACTACTACTACTAGAAGTACTACTACCACTACTACTTCTTGTACTTCTACTACTACTACTACTACTACTACTACTACTACTACTACTACTACTACTACTACTACTACTACTACTACTACTACTACTACTACTACTACTACTACTACTACTACTACTGCTACTACTACTACTACTACTACTACCACTACTACTACCACTACTACTACTACTACTACTACTACTACTACTACTACTACTACTACTACTTACGACAACTACGACGACTACTACTACTACTACTACTACTACTACTACTACTAACTACTACTACTACTACTACTTTCTACTACTACTGTAAACTACTACTACTACTACTACTACTACTACTACTACTACTACGACTACTACTACTACTACTTGTACCACTACTACGACGACTACGACTACTACGGCGAGTACGACCACCACAACTACTACTACTACTACTACTACTACTACTACTACTACTACTACTACTACTACTACTTACTACTACTACACTACTACTACTACTACTACTACTACTACTACTACTACTACTACTACTACTACTACTTCTACTACTTCTACGGCTACGATTACCACTACGAAAACTACTACTACTACTACTACTACTACTACTACTACTACTACTACGACGACTACTACTACTACTACCACGAATGCTACGACTAAATTACTACTACGACTGTTACTACGACTACGACTGGAACTACTAATACGCCTGCTACTACCTCCAGTACGGCTACTGCTGCTACTGCTACTCGCACTACGACTCCTACTACTATAGTTTGGTTTGGTTTGGGACGCGATCGAACAACGTGTGCACTGCTCCTGACTAGCGACTCTCGAACAGCAGCAAAACTGTCGCCTCTGCAGATTAAGGGGGAGAGGGGAGCGGGAGGGGAAGGGAGGCGGGGCCGGAGGCAGGGGGGAAAAGGGGGGCGGGACTCCTCCCAGCGCAGCGCTACGCCGCCGGCCCTGCTCCGGGTCCGAAGGCGGCCTGCGCGGAGGCTCGCGCTGCCAGCCTCGAGCCGGCGCTGCTGCAGCCAAGCCGAACCGTGGTACTTCAAAACGCGGGCTGGCCAGAGCTCTGGGTGGCGCTCGAGGCGCGCCTCCCAGCCGAAATAACGCCTGGCCCAGATTTTGCTCCAGGCGCCATGACGATTCGTGAGGATGCGCGCCTCTCTGTGTACACGCTGCCAAAAATCTGCCTAGGGTTCACATGGGATTGGCTTCCTTTGCAGCACTCGCGATAGCATGGCAGATTGCGTCCTGTCCAAAGCTTCTGCCCCCACGCAGGCCCGAAGCTTGACGTCGAGCTGCTCGACCTCCGCCAGATCCTCTGCCACAGCGTCGCGCAGCTCATTCCGCAGGCGATCGAACGCCTGCTGGTGCGCTGGCCCCACCACGTCGCCCGCTGCGAGGGGGCCCGGATTTGGGTCCCGAGTGTTGCCATCGGCATTGTGGAACGTGCCGGCCACCATGCCGTAGTCATAGATATACTTGACCGCCCGCGCTATGTAATTCGCGGAGGCGGTCCCCGTGCCCTGCAGTTGCTGTTCCAGGTGCTCGCGGGCCTCTTGGAGCGACTGGCAACGGACGAGCGCTTCCACCCAAGGGGCGCCCCTGTGATCCGCCTCCAGCCAGCGCGCGATGCCCGGCGAGATGGAAGCCACCTCGACGGGGTCTGTCGACTTGTACAACGTCCACACGTCAAGGCCCCGTTCAATGTGACCGTCTGCGTGTATGCGCGCTCTCTCTGCCGCAGTGAGATCGCGCGCTGTGCGGCCCCGCCATTCTGCGCGGGTGGACAGCACGTTGGCCAAGTAGGCCTCGTGGCCGGGCCGAAGCTCCTGGGCAGACCTGTCCCTGGCAGCCATAACGAGCGGCGCCATGAGGCGCCATGCAGCTCCAGTGCACATGGTAGCCATGCCCTCAAGGGCTGCAGCCGCGGAGCTGACCAGCTCTAACCGCCTCGTCACTTGGTAGGTGTCGTTGGTGGTGGGGTAGGACACGGGGTCTGATCCATCCTTGCACAAGTAGTTGCTGATCACCTGGACGTCGTCCCAGGTCGCCGTGATGGCGGCATTCACGATGGACAGCAGCGCCAAGGTAGGCCTCTTGCAGCTCTGTGGGGGCTCTGGCACTTGCTGAGTGTCGAAGAGCGTAGGGGCTGGGCCGCCTCTGCCGGCCCCGCGGCCGCGGCCGCGCCCAGGCTGGCCTTGGCCTCGGCCAGTCCCTGGACCAGGGCCGCCCCCGGGGCGGGCTGCCCCATACGGGCCGGGCGAAGCGCCCAAGCCAGACGACTGCATGGCCCTGGCCGGCTCGCTGGGCCGCGGCCCGCCGCTCGCTGGCGCGCACCCCGAGAGGGCGGCAGCCGGGTGACTGCCGAGCGGGGAGCAGGACGAGCGCCTGGATGGGGCACGGCCCAAGCAGGCGGAGAGTGAAGTGAGGGAGAGAAGGAGAAGAGTTGCCCATAAAGGGGCGGGAGGTTAGGAGGATTGCCAGAGTGGCTTAAAAGTGATGGAGAGGGGGGTGCAGGGAAGTGGTGGTGGAAAAGAGGTTGAGATGGATGACGCGGCTGCTGCCGCAGAGTCCGCACCACCGCGGCGGTTACCCGCAACGATGATCTGAGCAACGACGATTGCTACTACTACTACCACCACTACTACTACTACTACTACTACTACTACTACTACTACTACTACTACTACTACTACTACTACTACTACTACTACTACTACGACTACTACGACTACTACTACTACTACTACTACTACTACTACTACTACGACTACTACTACTACTACTACTACTACTACTACTACTACTACTACTAGTACCTAGTACCTAGTACCTAGTACCTAGTACTACTAACTACTACTACTACCTACTACTACTACTACTACTACTACTACGACTACTACTACGACTACTACTACGACTACGACTACGACGACTACGACTACGACTACTACTACTACTACTACAACTACTACTACTACTACGGCTACTACCACTACTACTACTACTACTACTACTACTACTACTACTACTACGACTACGACTACTACGACTACGACTACGATTACTATGCATGCTACTGCTGCAGCTGCTGCTGCTACGATCGGACGTACGGCTACTAGGGCTACTACGTCTACGACTACGAATGCTACTACGACTACAACGACTACTACTGCTACCACCACCACTACTACTACTACTACTACTACTACTACTACTACTACTACTACTACTACTACTACTACTACGACTACTACACTACTACTAATATTATTACTACTACACTACTACTACTACACTAAATTACTAACTATTACTACTACTACTAGTGCTGCTACAACTACTGCTACTACGCTACTACGTAACTTACTAACTACTTACTACTAACTACTACTACTACATTACTACTACTACTACTACTACTACTACTACTACTACTACTACTACTACTACTACGCCGTCGACTACAACAAACTACTACTACTACTACTACTATTACTACTACTACCTACTACTACACTACTACTACTACTACTACTACTACTACTACTACGACTACTGCTGCTACTCCTCCTCCTCCTCCTCCTCCTCCTCCTCCTCCTACTCCTCCTCCTACTACTACTACTACTACGCAAAATCACACTACGAGCACACGCGCTACTACAAGTACTACTGCTACTTCTACTACTACTACCAGTACCACTACAACGCGTACTACTGCTACCGCTGCTCCTGGTACTACTATTCCTAGAACTACTACTCCCACTGTGACTACGACTACTACTACTTTTTGCGACTGCGACATCTACTACTACTCTCGCTAGGGTTACTACTGCGACCACTACTACCACTAGTACTACTACTACTACTACTACTACTACTACTACCACTACTACTACTACTACTACTACTACTACTACTACTACTACTACTACTACTACTACTACCACTACTACTACAATTGTTACTACCACCCCACCACTACTACTACTACTACTACTACTACTACTACTACTATTACTACTACTACTACTACTACTACTACTACTACTACTACTACTACTACTACGACTACTACAGTACCGCTACCACTACTACTGAAATTACGATTGGTACAACCACCACCACTACTACTACTACTACTACTACTACTACTACTGCTACTCCAGCTGCGTCTACTACTACTACTACTACTACTACTACTACTACTACTACTATTACTACTACGACTAGTTCTTCTTCTACTAGCACTACTACTACTACTACTACGACTATTATAACTACCACACTTACTACTACTACTACTACTACTACTACTACTACTACTACTACTAACTACTACTACTACTACTACTACTACTACTACTACTACTACTACTCTTACTACTACTACTACTACTACTACTACTACTACTACTACGACTACGACTACTACTACTACTACTACTACTGCTGCTACTACTACAACTACTAAACATACTAATAATAATACTGCGACTGCTGCTACGACTACGTTTATGGCAATGTTGCGACTGCCGCTTATGCTGCCACTACTACGACTACTACGACTGCCGCTACGATTACAACAATTACTAGTACTACACCCGCCGCTACTGCTCCTGCTCCTACGACGAACAGTACGACTACCACTACGAGAATGAATACAACTGCGGCGATGACTGCTACTACTACCCCAATTACGACTGCAACAACAACAACAACAACAACAACTACGACTACGACTACGACTACGACTACGGCTGCGACTACGACTACTACCACTACTACTACTACTACTACTACTACTACTACTACTACTACCACTACTACTACTACTACTACTACTACTACTACTACTACCACTACTACTACTACTACTACTACTACTACTACTACTACTGCTCGGTCTCGTGCACCACATCACCACGGCTCAACCGCCTTGGGATGAGCGTCCTTGTGGCTGCCTCATTTCCAGTATGTAGCGAGCACCTCCTCTGGGTGAAATGGCGGGTCTGACGCGCGTGCAGCGGCGGGCGCTTATCCGAGGGCAGCTGGCCCCTACGGCCCAAGAGTAAAGCGACAGCGGCGGCGCAGCAGCACACGGGGCGACCCAAGTACCGCCATCGAGGCCAACGAGCGCAAGTAGGCGCGAGAAGAGGCCAGGATGGCAAGCCAAAGTGGCTAGGCGCACAGCGGCGGCACGGCAGCACGCGGGGCGACCCCAGTACCGCCACCGAGGCCAACGAGCGCAAGTAGGCGCGAGAAGAGGCCAGGATGGCAAGCCAAAGCGGCAAGCCAGAATGGCTAGGCGCACAGTTGACCGCGCGGAGAGCGAAGGCCTAAGCACCAAGGCCCGGGGCGCGAGGGGGGGGGGGCCGCTGCGGGCGCGCCCGCGCGAGCTGGCAAGGCGGCGTTGCTAAAGCTGGAGCGTAAGCGAGCATGCAGGCTCAGCGTCCTTGAGAGTGGCAGGCTCGGGATCTTAACAGGGGCTAACGTAGCCCCCCCGAGGGCTTAGAAGTAAACGATGCTGAGGGCCTGCAGAGTCTCAGCGTTCAGGCGGACTGGCCTGTTCCTTGCGCAATGGCTGCGAAGACCTGCGACGGCAGCGCTTGCACCTCTCCCTCGAGGTCACCGCTGCCGCCCGCCTGCCCTGGGGGCCCAAAGATCTGGCGCTCGAGATCCTCACCGAGGGCCACGTCCAGGGCGGCGACATTAAATTGGGGATCTGCCGCGGGAGCGGGTCAGCACCTCACATTCTCCTCGTCCACGGACCCCTCGGCGACGCCAGCGGCGAGGTCCGACTGCAGTCGCTCCAGGGCGTCGCGGTGCTCCCCGAAGGCGCGAGCGTAGCCCGTCTCGATCTCCTCCGCCACGCTCTCCGGCATCTCGCGCCTCGCGTCGGGGTCGAGGCGATTGCTGAGCAGCGCGTCGGCGCGCGGCGCGTTCGGGTGGGCCCCGCCCAGTTCCGACGCCAGCCACCGGAGTTGCTTCGCCAGAGACGCGGGCTCGAGCGTCGGCTTGCGCCAAACGCTGACCTCGTGCGGGGCCGCGCCGATGAACGGGGAGTCCGCCCCGCCTATCACCCTGTCGACCCAGAGACGCTCTGTGAACTCGGCCACCGAGGTGCCCTCGCGGTCGACGCG
>CAUYUJ010020237.1:414497-424497 GCA_963575745.1 Prorocentrum cordatum
AAGCTTGAGGTCCGCGTAGCGCTCGGTCATCTGACGGCACCACTCCTCTCCCAATAAATCGACCACACGCCGAATAAACTCGATCCCGTAAGCCGAGAACGAGAAGGCAGTGAGGAGGTTGAGATAAGGAAACTCCCCCTTGCGCTCCTCGAAGAGGCGCCGCAGCAAGCCCTCGAGCAACTCCACGGTGTCCGCGGTGGAGAGCGCGTCGACCATCGCCCGTGGGCACGACGGGGGGCGCACGGAAAGCCCGCCCCCACCCGCGCCGCGAACGAAGGCGAGCTTCTTGCCCGCGTGGCGAATCCCGACCGAGGGAGTCGTCTCTGGGGTGGCGACGGAGACCGCGAAGGTCGCCTGCGCATGGTCGCGCGTGCCGGCTGACTCCTGAGCTCCGAAGACCGCTGCAGTCAAGGTGAGGGGGCACCTCGCGGCCCCGCCGACGATGACGCGAGGAAGCCTCAGCGAACAAACGAGACCTCCCGGGGCCGCAGCGCGCTGACCGGGTAGCACTCCATAGAACGGCCGGCCGGCGTGGTCGCAGCCGTAAAAGAGGAAGCACCCTGTCATCGCCGCCCAGAAACGATCCGCCTCCTCTCCCGGGCGAGGGACCCGCTGGCCGAGCTGGACGCGCTGGGAGTCCTCCGGGCTGAGCGTCTCGAAGCAGCGTGCGGCGAAATCGGCGTAGCGCTGGATCGGCCGCTCCATCATCGTCGTGTACTCCTCGCTGCCCCCGCGGTAGCTCTCCATGAGCTCGAGGAACCTCTCGGGGACGTGCATGGCGGCCTGCAAGCGCTTCTGCTCGGCCTTGACGTGGTGGAAGACCGACTGGTCGAAACCGGTGATCTCCCACTCCTCCTCGAGAGCCTCGCGGACATCGTCGTCGGCGTCCTCCTCGTCCTCCTCGTAGCACTTGGGCAGACCCGCCTCGAGCACGGCGGCGTAGGCGAAGCGTATGAGGGCCGTGTAGGGGTCTTCCTGAGCGTTGACCGTAAGGCGCCAAGCGCAGCACTCGGGCTCCCCCAACTCCATGGGGCTCGCCCCATTGGTGCGCTGCTCGACCAGCTTTCAGGCGCATGCGCGCGACCCCTTCGTGGGACCCCGGGATGAGCTACTACTACTACTACTACTACTACTACGACTACTACTACTACTACTACTACTACCACTACTACTACTACTACTACAACAACAACTACTACTACTACTACTACTACTACTACTACTACTACTACTACTACGGCTACGCCCACCCCTGCTGATACTACTACTATATGGCTATGGCTCACGCTGCGACCACTACTACATATGCTACTATTACGACGACGACGACGACGACTACTACTACAACTGCTACCACCACTACTACTACTACTACTACTACTACTACTACTACTACTACTACTACTACTACTACTACTACTACGACTACTTCTACTTCTACACTACTGCGACGACGACCGCACTAACTACCACATACTACTACCCAGACCATACTGCAACTACTATGATTGCTAATGCCTATTACTAACAACCCTAACTACCACAGGACACGGAACAAATTACCAATACCAATACAACTTCCACTAGCACTACTCTATTTCTAAAAACTGGCACTACGTTCGACACTCTACCTAATAACTACTACGTACTACCTAAGTCTTAGTCTACGACGGCTGACGACGACGTCTACTTACTACTACGTACTCGATCGTCGACTTACGACTACGACTTCTACTAATACTACTTCTCGCCTGCGACGCTCTAGCTTGCGACTGCTGCAGGTCCGACAGCTGCTGCTGCTACGATCGGAACGTACGGCTACTAGGCTGACCTACGTCTACACTACGATTACTACGAGGTGTATAACGAACTACAACGAAACTTACTACTGCTACCACCACTACTACTACTACTACTACTGAAACCACTCCTGCCACGACCACTACTACTACTACTACTACTACTACTACTACTGCTACTACTACTACTACTACTACTACTACCACTACGACTACCACTGCTACGACTAGCTCTACTTCTACTACTACTACTACTACGATTACTACTACTACTACTACTATTACTATTACTACTACGACTACTACGACTACGACTACGACTACCTACTACTGCTGCTACTACTACCACTACTACTACTACTACTACTACTACTACTACGACTACTACTACTACGACTACCCTCCTCCTCCCTCCTCCCTCCGCCTACTCCTCCTCCTATACTACTACTACGACGGCAATAGCACTCTTACGAGCACACGCCTACTACAAGTACACTGCTTACTTCGACTACTACTTACGTAGTACATACTTCAAACGCGTACTACACTACCAGCGCTCCGGGTAACGTCACCCTAAACTACTACTCCTACTGTGACGTACCACTACTTACGACACTTTTTGCCTCTGCGACTTCTTACACGACTCTCGCGAGGACCACAACGCACCACTACTACCACTATACTACCACTAACTACTACTTCTACCCAACACACTACTACTACTACGACTGACTTACTAACGAGTAGACTACACTTACTACTACTACTACTACTACTACAATTGTTACTACCACCCAACCACTACTACTACTACTACTACTACTACTACTACTACTACTACTACTACTACTACTACTATTACGACTACTACAGTACCGCTACCACTACTACTGAAATTACGATTGGTACAACCACCACCACTACTACTACTACTACTACTACTACTACTACTACTACTGCTACTCCAGCTGCGTCTACTACTACTACTACTACTACTACTACTACTACTACTACTACTACGACTACTTCTTCTTCTTCTACTAGCACTACTACTACTACTACTACTACTACGACTACTATAGCTACCACACTTACTACTACTACTACTACTACTACTACTACTACTACGACTACTACTACTACTACTACTACGACTACGACTACTACTACTACTACTACTACTACTACTACTACTGCTGCTACTACTACAACTACTAAACATACTAATAATAATACTCCGACTGCTGCTACGACTACGTTTATGGCAATGTTGCGACTGCCGCTTATGCTGCCACTACTACGACTACTACGACTGCCGCTACGATTACAACAATTACTAGTTTTACACCCGCCGCTACTGCTCCTGCTCCTACGACGAACAGTACGACTACCACTACGAGTATGAATACAACTGCGGCGATGACTGCTACTACTACCCCAATTACGACTGCAACAACAACAACAACTACGACTACGACCACGACTACGACTACGGCTGCGACTACGACTACTACCACTACTACTACAACTACTACTACTACTACGACTACTACTACTACTACTACTACTACTACTACTATTACTACTACCACTACTACTACTACTACTACTACTACTACTACTACTACCACTACTACTACTACTGCTCGGTCTCGTGCACCACATCACCACGGCTCAACCGCCTTGGGATGAGCGTCCTTGTGGCTGCCTCATTTCCAGTATGTAGCGAGCACCTCCTCTGGGTGAAATGGCGGGTCTGACGCGCGTGCAGCGGCGGGCGCTTATCCGAGGGCAGCTGGCCCCTACGGCCCAAGAGTAAAGCGACAGCGGCAGCGCAGCAGCACACGGGGCGACCCAAGTACCGCCATCGAGGCCAACGAGCGCAAGTAGGCGCGAGAAGAGGCCAGGATGGCAAGCCAAAATGGCTAGGCGCACAGCGGCGGCACGGCAGGACACGGGGCGACCCCAGTGCCGCCACCGAGGCCAACGGGCGCAAGTAGGCGCGAGAAGAGGCCAGGATGGCAAGCCAAAACGGCAAGCCAGAATGGCTAGGCGCACAGTTGACCGCGCGGAGAGCGAAGGCCTAAGCACCAAGGCCCGCGGCGCGAGGGGGGGGGACCGCTGTGGGCGCACCCGCGCGAGCTGGCAAGGCGGCGTTGCTCAAGCTGGAGCGCAAGCGAGCATGCAGGCTCAGCATCCTTGAGAGTGGCAGGCTCGGGATCTTAACAGGGGCTAACGTAGCCTCCCCGAGGGCTTAGAAGTAAACGATGCTGAGGGCCTGCAGAGTCTCAGCGTTCAGGCGGACTGGCCTGTTCCTTGCGCAATGGCTGCGAAGACCTGCGACGGCAGCGCTTGCACCTCTCCCTCGAGGTCACCGCTGCCGCCCGCCTGCCCTGGGGGCCCAAAGATCTGGCGCTCGAGATCCTCACCGAGGGCCACGTCCAGGGCGGCGACATTAAATTGGGGATCTGCCGCGGGAGCGGGTCAGCACCTCACGTTCTCCTCGTCCACGGACCCCTCGGCGACGCCAGCGGCGAGGTCCGACTGCAGTCGCTCCAGGGCGTCGCGGTGCTCCCCGAAGGCGCGAGCGTAGCCCGTCTCGATCTCCTCCACCACGCTCTCCGGCATCTCGCGCCTCGCGTCGGGGTCGAGGCGATTGCTGAGCAGCGCGTCGGCGCGCGGCGCGTTCGGGTGGGCCCCGCCCAGTTCCGACGCCAGCCACCGGAGTTGCTTCGCCAGAGACGCGGGCTTGAGCATCGGCTTGCGCCAAACGCTGACCTCGTGCGGGGCCGCGCCGATGAACGGGGAGTCCGCCTCGCCTATCACCCTGTCGACCCAGAAACGCTCCGTGAACTCGGCCACCGAGGTGCCCTCGCGGTCGACGCGATCCAAGCGGCCCTCGAGGCTCTCGAAGAACCCCAAGACCGCCGCGCAGGCGCGGCAGCTGTTGATGACACGCGGAGAGTCCATCATGAGAGCGTCGCCCCCGAATGCAAAGCCGTCGTCGTGCATGTCCGCGATCTCCCGGTCGGTGGCCATGTCCTCCCGCATGAAGCTCAAGGGCTCGCGACCCGCGCTGCCCGAAAGCTTGAGGTCCGCGTGGCGCTCGGTCATCTGACGGCACCACTCCTCTCCCAATAAATCGACCACACGCCGAATAAACTCGATCCCGTAAGCCGAGAACGAGAAGGCAGTGAGGAGGTTGAGATAAGGGGAAGCTCATCCGTTTGCGAAATGGGGATGGGCTGAGAGATGACCTCGCGAGGAAAACCTATCACCTTGCGTCCTCTAAGATGCGCCGCACGCAGCAAGCCCTCGGCCAACTCCACGGGGTCCGCGGGGGAGAGAGCGTTTCGACCATCGACCGTTGGGCACGACGGGGGCCGAACGGGAAAGCCCGCACCTCCCCGCGCGCGAACGAAGGGCAGAGGTTCTTGCCCGCGTGGCGCATTCCGACGAGGGAGTTCGTCTCTGGGGTGGGACGGAGACCGCGAGGTAGCATGCGCATGGTCGCGCGTGCCGGCTGACTCCTGAGCTCCGAAGACCGCTGCAGTCAAGGTGAGGGGGCACCTCGCGGCCCCGCCGACGATGACGCGAGGAAGCCTCAGCGAACAAACGAGACCTCCCGGGGCCGCAGCGCGCTGACCGGGTAGCACTCCATAGAACGGCCGGCCGGCGTGGTCGCAGCCGTAAAAGAGGAAGCACCCTGTCATCGCCGCCCAGAAACGATCCGCCTCCTCTCCCGGGCGAGGGACCCGCTGGCCGAGCTGGACGCGCTGGGAGTCCTCCGGGCTGAGCGTCTCGAAGCAGCGTGCGGCGAAATCGGCGTAGCGCTGGATCGGCCGCTCCATCATCGTCGTGTACTCCTCGCTGCCCCCGCGGTAGCTCTCCATGAGCTCGAGGAACCTCTCGGGGACGTGCATGGCGGCCTGCAAGCGCCTCTGCTCGGCCTTGACGTGGTGGAAGACCGACTGGTCGAAACCGGTGATCTCCCACTCCTCCTCGAGAGCCTCGCGGACATCGTCGTCGGCGTCCTCCTCGTCCTCCTCGTAGCACTTGGGCAGACCCGCCTCGAGCACGGCGGCGTAGGCGAAGCGTATGAGGGCCGTGTAGGGGTCTTCCTGAGCGTTGACCGTAAGGCGCCAAGCGCAGCACTCGGGCTCCCCCAACTCCATGGGGCTCGCCCCATTGGTGCGCTGCTCGACCAGCTTTCAGGCGCATGCGCGCGACCCCTTCGTGGGACCCCGGGATGAGCTACTACTACTACTACTACTACTACTACGACTACTACTACTACTACTACTACTACCACTACTACTACTACTGCTACTACTACGACTACTACCACCACCACTACTACTACTACTACTACTGCTACTACTACTACTACTACTACTACTACTACTACTACTACTACTACTACTGCGACTGCTACTGCTACTGCTACTGCTACTACTACTACTACTACTACTACTACTACTACTACCAGTACTACTACTACTACTACTACTACTACTACTACTACTACTGCTACTACTACTACTACTACTACTACAACTACTACTACTCGCACTGCGACGACGACGATTACTACTACGACGACGACTACTACAGACACATTCTACTTGTTCGGCTACGGCGCTTACCGCTGCGACTGCTACTACGAGTAATACGGGTAATAATGCGAATCGTAGCAACACCAGCACGTCCTCTCCCTCCTGCCTTGCCGACGTCCTCATCGCACCCTTCTAGTACTCATCCTGACGTCCACCACCTCTTGTCATCCTCCGTAACCTCTCCCTCCGTCTCCACACACTATTCAAGACCCAACCTCCCCCTCCCACGCCCTCATACTCACCATTCTACGAGTCTGCTTCCTTGTCGTCGTTCTCCTCCTCCTCCTCCCGCTCCCCTCCTCGTGCTCCGCGTCGCTAGAGGAGCATCTGCATCCTCGTCGTAATCACTGTCGTCTCCACCCCCGCTGTCTCCGTCGTCATCGCTGGCACCGTCGCCCTCGTCGCTGCCGTCGAAGTCGCTTTCGGAGCCGCCGCCGCCGCCGCCGCCGTCGTCGCGGTCGCCCTCGTAGCCCTCCTAGCCGTCGCCGTCGTCGTCGACGCTCTCGGCCATCGCCGCCTAAGTCGTCGTCATCATCGCCGCCGTCCCGCCGTCGTCGTCGTCGGCCCCTGCACTGGGGCCTGCTCCGCATCCGCGGCCGCGAACGGGTCGCCGCCTGAGGGCCTCTCGGGGGGGGGGCTTAGCCAGAGAGAAGGGAAGGGAGAGGGGCGAAGGCGAGGAGGCGGGAGACAAGCTGGATGCGCTCTCGCCGTCTCTGACATCCTACCCCTCCCACCCATCCCTCCCCAGTGCGCTCAATTTTCTCTATCCGCCGACGGATGTGATCCGCCACCGTGCCTCCTGGTACGTTGAGGCGTGGACGAATGCCAACTGCTTTTTGGAGGGTCTTCTGTAGTCTTCGAACTACCCCCCCTCTCATCACAGATTGGCGCGTGCACCGCCCCTTCTCCCGAAGGATCCTGGGCGGCCACGTCGCCAAGATGGCCCAAGATGGCTCCGATACGGCCGAAGCTGGCTCCGAGAGGGCCCAACATGGCCCCATGACGCTCCATGATGGCCTCAAGATGGCTCAAAGAGGCCGCATGACGGCCCCAGAAGGCCGCAAGAAGACTTTCCAGAGGGCCCGAGGAAACATCAACCAATGGTTTCCCGTAGATTGTTCATGGATGTTTGGGTTCTCACGTTTGTGGGCTTCCGTTCGCTCAAGACGGACGACCCAGGAAGCCTCCATAATCGAGGCAATACGGCGCATTACCTCGAACCCACCTGCATGGACCACCCCTACTCCTGGGGGTGCCTGGACGGCCATGGTGCCACCCTGGAGCTCTCCGAGGCTTCCATGAAGGCCCAGGAAAGTCACACAGGCAGCCACGATGGACCAGAAATCTCCAAGATGGTCAAAGATGGCTCCAAGAGGGCCCGGGATAGCCCCATGATGGCCCAATAGGGCCGCATGATCGCTCACACAGGCACACATGATGGTTCAAGAGGGCTCCAACAGGAGGCTCCCGAGGGCCCGAAGAGGCAATGACCCATTGGTTCTAGGTTTGCTCATCGGTTGGTGGATTTTCACGTGTCCACGCTTTCGTCAGCTGACGGCCCAGGAGGCCTGCAATATCGCCCCAAACATGCTGGGCTGGCACAACGGCGGGACTTGCCGCAGGCAACTGGATGGAGAACCGGGAGCCCCCAAAAGACTTTCGTGATGTGCGCGGTCATAAAGGGAACCCGTGTACACTGGAGGAGGAGCAGCAGCACGAACAGGACAGTGCGGGGGGAGGAGGGGGAGGGGGGTAGGAGGAGGAGGAACAGCGGCAGAAGGACCAGGGGTAGGAGGAGCGGGAGGAGCAGGACGACCCGGGGAAGGAAGGTAAGGGGGGGACAACGACGAGGAAAGACTCGGTTCCAGAACTATGGCCTGCGCTGGGGCGACACCGCCGTTCTGAGCATCGGAAACAACGCGCCGATCCTCCTCCTCCTCCTCCTCCTCCTCCTCCTCTTCCTCCTCCTCCTAATGAGGCGATCGCTGCGCCTGGGGCACCATGTTGAACAACCGGGAACTCCCCGATCGAACAACAGCGATATTTCCCAAACAGCGTGCGCACTTACAGTCAACCCGTACAGTAAGGATGCGCGACAAGGATGCGCGATACGAAGGTAGCCCTTCTTGCGCCAGGCAAGAATCGGCCGCGTCCGCCGAGGCTTCGCCGCGCCACCGCCCGTGGCCGCCTCGTGGCCACCTCGTTGCCACCCACTGGGGAGGGCCGCCGAGGTTTCGCCACGTTGCCGCCTCGTGGCCGCCTCGTGGCCCGTCCACTCCGGCGGGCCCGCCGAGGTTTCGCCGCGTCGCCGCCCGCGGCCGCCTCGCGTCGCCGCCTCGCATCGCCGCCTCGTGGCCGCGCGTCGCGCGCGTGGGGGGGGGCCCGCCGAGGTTTCGCCACGTGGCCGCCCGTTGCCGCCTCGTTGCAAGCCCGCTGCGTCTGGGGGTCCGCCGAGGTTTCGCAGCGTTGCCGTCCCCTGCCGCCTCACCACGTAGCATACACCAGACGGGTTCCGCCGCGTAGCTGACGTCACGTAGCTTGCACACACTGCTCACACCACAAGCTTACACATCCACAATGCAAGAATCGATTCTTTTGAATCCGCGCTAGCTTACATAAAACACAATATTCAAAATCCAGCGCGTAAAAGAAACAGCATGCGGGGAGAGAGGAGAGGAGTATATGCTCATATTGAATGATTGTGGAGGTGGGGGGGGTCTTGCTCCAAAATCATTCCTTTCCGGGGGGGGGGGCAGGGCTGAGGGCCTTGCAGGGTGGTATGTGTTTATGGTGTCTCTGCTGTTTCTGGGGCGTCTTTCTCGGGGGGCCCCGCAGGCAGAGACCTCTGGGGGGAACCCGCGGAGACCTCTTCCCCCGGAGGCGGGCGGGAGGAAAGGCGGGAGCAGTGGGGAAGGAGAGACGGGGGAAGCGTGAGCGGGGGGGGGAGCCGGGTCTCTCCCCTCCCCCTTCAAGCTCCTTCAAGCTGCGCCCCCGTGCAAGCGGAGCCGCGAACTCCCAGAGGCGGCACAAGCGGAGCACCACACCAGGGAGGAGACCACGAGCCACCGTCGATGGCTCTTGTCAGCAAGACGGGCCAGTCTCGGGAGGCCCACGCAAGGTCTCTGACCTCCCCCTTCTCCTCCTCGTCCTCCTCCCGCTGCTGCTGCTGCTGCTGCAGGCTGCGGACACCTCCCCCCTCTCCCCCCTAGCCCCTACCTCTTCGCCTCGTCCTCCTCCTCCTGATGCTGCTTCAGGAGGCGGACATATCCTCCTCGTTCTGTTGCGATGGACAGGCGTTGGCTGGCGTGCGCCGTCTCGTCTTGATGGCCGCGATCCGAGACAAATTGGTTCGGAATGCAACGATTGATCAGCCTCAAAGATGTGCAGCCAATGCGTTCACGATAAGGAAATGGAAGGGCGCATAATATTGGACAGGAAGAGAAGACCGTTAGGGCACAAAGAAGTGGTCAACGGCACGGATGCCCCAGAACCTTACTCCACTCCTCCTTTTCCACATCCTCCTCCTCCTCACTCCTCACCCTCCTCCTCGGACATCAGAGGAAGTCCAAATGAAATACGATGCCG
>CAUYUJ010020237.1:429497-614964 GCA_963575745.1 Prorocentrum cordatum
GGACGCGCTCAAGTTGGCGGGAGAAGACGGAGGAATGAGCGCAGTGGGGATTGCATCTAACCCACAAGTACAGGAGCATGAGCTTGATTGTGAAGAAATTCCAAATGAGTTGCCCAATATGCCGAACCATTGGGAAGTTATGGCAGAAGGCGCGGGCTGCCTGAGTTTCAAGATGATCATGCAACCGGTGCTTTTCTTGAAAGTCGGGGAGATATCAGGAGGCTCAGATGGTATCTGGTTCAGACTCCGAAGAGGAACGCGCGCCCTGCTGGCTCTCCACCCGCTGAGCTTTTTTGGATGATACTTCACCCACAGAGGTGCTTTTCAAAGGGAGTTGGCTACGACCTGCAGTACACGGACAACAGCTACATCGAGGCGCGCCTGCACGTGGCTTTCTACAATATGAAATATCACCAGATCACTCCGCTGAACTGGCATGTTTCTGAGTGCTACGCGGCAAGAAAATTATCCTGGCGAAAGACCCAACCATATGCAGTTGTGAGTGCCGCAATTGTGAGTACCTTCTTCGGTGGCGCTCCCTATGGGGCCACGAACCGCATGAGGGGTATGCCGAAATATGGCGGGGTACACAACGCAAAGGAATACGATAGGTCAGATTACGAAAGAATGAACGCGGGTGAGCCAGAGCGCGAGAGAGTCTGAGTGTGAATGGGTCTGCGTGGGAGTGAGTATATTTGCATGAATGCGATCTTGGCTACGCCTAGTGTAAATGTATATGAATGTGAATTGCTCGAGCACGCCTGTCCGAACACTCGTGACACTGGGCGTGGCCGCCGCAGGCAGCTTCCGCGGGGACCCCGACGGCAGCGCCCGCGCGCCGCGACGCCCATGTCGGCACGCCCCTCACGGGGATCGCACCCGCTTCCGCCCCTTCTTTTCCCCCCTCTTTGCCTGCGCGCTCCCAAAATCCAAAGCTGCGGGCGCAGAGCAGCGCGGAGTCCCCGCGACGCGCGCAGGTCGCCGCGGAGGGGTCCCAGCGACGCGCGAAGTTCCTCGAGATGCGAGGATGAGCTCCCTGCTGGGGCAGGCCACGAAAAAGTGTGAAGGGTGTCCATGCGAATGCACCAACTGGGACCTTAGGTGCAACTCCCTGAAGGGGCCACGATAACGTGTGAGGTGTGCGCAAAAAGGGAGCGGGGCGCCATGCGGAGCTGCGCTACTTGGACCTAGATGTGGGGCCCACTGAGGGGCCACGAAAGTGTGAGGGGTGTGCCAAAAAGGAGCGTGGCGCCATGCGAGATGCGCCACTTGGACCTCAGATGGAGTCCCTGAGGGGCCACGAAACGTGTGAGGGGTGTGCCAAAAAAAGGACGGTGGCGCCAATGGCGAGCTGCGTCCACTGTGACCCCTTCAGTGCAGC
This sequence comes from Prorocentrum cordatum, assembly GCA_963575745.1. Lineage (NCBI taxonomy): Eukaryota > Dinophyceae > Prorocentrales > Prorocentraceae > Prorocentrum > Prorocentrum cordatum. Next base: position 430,879 of record CAUYUJ010020237.1, read on the forward strand.
TCCCTATGGGGACAACGACGCGTGTGAAAGGGTTGTGCCAAATGAGCTCCCTGAGGGGCACGAAACGTGTGTAGGGTGTGCAAAATGGGGGCGGTGGCGCCATGCGAGCTGCGCCACTGGGACCTTAGGTGCAGCTCCCTGAGGGGCCACGAAACGTGTGAGGGGTGTGCCAAAAAGGAGCGGTGGCGCCATGCGAGCTGCGCCACTTGGACCTCAGGTGGAGCTCCCTGAGGGGCCACGAAACGTGTGAGGGGTGTGCCAAAATGGGGCGGTGGCGCCATGCGAGCTGCGCCGCTTGGACTGTAAATGGAGCTCCCTATGGGGCCACGAAACGTGTGAGGGGTGTGCCAAAAAAGGGCGGTGGCGCCATGCGAGCTGCGCCACGTGGACCTTAGGTGGAGGCTTTCACTTCCTTACCTTTCTAAAATAATCCATAGCCATCCTTTACAGTTTTCGATTCTCCCCAAAGTGAAAACCCACCCCAACGATTCTTTCACATGGGGCCACGAAACGTGTGAGGGGTGTGCCAACAAGGGACGGTGGCGCCATGCGAGCTGCGCCACGTGGACCTTAGGTGGAGCTCCCTATGGGGCCACGAAGCGTGTGAGGGGTGTGCCAAAATGAGCTCCCTGAGGGGCCACGAAACGTGTGAGGGGTGTGTCAAAATGGGGCGGTGGCGCCATGCGATTGGACCTTAGGTGGAGCTCCCTGAAGGGGCCACGAAACGTGTGAGGGGTGTGCCAAAATGGGGCGGTGGCGCCATGCGAGCTGCGCCACTTGAACCTTAGGTGGAGCTCCCTATGGGGCCACGAAACGTGTGAGGGGTGTGCCAAAAAGGGGCGGTGGCGCCATGCGAGCTGCGCCAGGTGGACCTTAGGTGGAACTCCCTATGGGGCCACGAAACGTGCGAGGGGTGTGCCATGATGATGACGATGATGATGATGATGACGATGAGGATGATAAGAGGGGAGATGAGGCGGAGGAGGAGAGGAAGGAGACGCGGGGCACCGTCTCTTCAAAACGAGGACCCAACACCACAGGATGGTTGGGAAAAACGAGCAACCTGGGCCTAAAGGGCGGCGTCTTTTACGCATCCTCCGTGCCCTGGGTAAAAGTTTCTTTGTAAACTGTATCAAAGCACGCCGCCCAGCACCTCCCCCTGCTGAAAATCGCGGATATGCTCAAGAGAGGCACAGAGAAACGGCAATCATGGCATCAATGATTACGGGGTGCACCCTACGACAATTGAAATGCTCATATATTGACAGATTCAAGGACATGACCAACGCTTTTCCATCGGTGGGCTGGCAGTATATGGAGTTGGCGGCTGCGGCTTTGGTAAGGGACAAAGATCTACGACTGGCGCGTCGACGCACTCGGCGAGCGCAAGCGCAACTACCAACGGCTGAAGGCATGCTCCATTTCTGACCGGTGGAGGAAAGCCTCATGGGGGATCCGTTCATGGTGCTCTGCTTCCCCCGCGCCATTACCCATGCCATAGAGCCTGGGACGACGCAGTGGCGAGACAAAGACGACGCAGATAAAAGGTTGGTGGTGAAGTGCCCGATCACGCGACACGAAGTGGATTCCAGTCTGCACTTGTACGCTGACGATGTCAACAAAGAGAAGCATCGGCCAGCTTCAGAAGAGAAGGTTAACCTGGATAAATTGCGAGGCAAGTTGCAGGAGAGCGACGAGCTCATGGACGAACAGCTGCTGAAGATCGGACTGGCTCAGAACAAAACGAAGCAAGTCAACATCATGGCACTACATGGCATTGAAAGTGGCATAGCGAGAAAGGGCTTACGGCGTCGGGAATTATCCTGGCGAAAGACCCAACCATATGCAGTTGTGAGTGCCGCAATTGTGAGTACCTTCTTCGGTGGCGCTCCCTATGGGGCCACGAACCGCATGAGGGGTATGCCGAAATATGGCGGGGCACACAACGCAAACGAATACGATAGGTCAGATTACGAAAGAATGAACGCGGGTGAGCCAGAGCGCGAGAGAGTCTGAGTGTGAATGGGTCTGCGTGGGAGTGAGTATATTTGCATGAATGCGATCTTGGCTACGCCTAGTGTAAATGTATATGAATGTGAATGGCTCGAGCATGCCTGTCCGAACACTCGTGACACTGGGCGTGGCCGCCGCAGGCAGCTTCCGCGGGAACCCCGACGGCAGCGCCCGCGCGCCGCGACGCCCATGTCGGCACGCCCCTCGCGGGGATCGCACCCGCTTCCGCCCCTTCTTTTCCCCCCTCTTTGCCTGCGCGCTCCAAAAATCCAAAGCTGCGGGCGCAGAGCAGCGCGGAGTCCCCGCGACGCGCGCAGGTCGCCGCGGAGGGGTCCCAGCGACGCGCGCACGTCCTGAGATGGAGCTCCCTGTGGGGCCACGAAACGTGTGAAGGGGTGCCATGCGAACTGCACCACTGGGACCTTAGGTGCAACTCCCTGAGGGGCCACGAAACGTGTGAGGGGTGTGCCAAAATGGGGCGGTGGCGCCATGCGAGCTGCGCCACTTGGACCTCAGGTGGAGCTCCCTGAGGGGCCACGAAACGTGTGAGGGGTGTGCCAAAATGGGGCGGTGGCGCCATGCGAGCTGCGCCACTTGGACCGTAAATGGAGCTCCCTATGGGGCCACGAAACGTGTGAGGGGTGTGCCAAAAAGGGACGGTGGCGCCATGCGAGCTGCGCCACGTGGACCTTAGGTGGAGCTCCCTATGGGGCCACGAAACGTGTGAGGGGTGTGCCAAAAGGAGCTCCCTGAGGGGCCACGAAATCTGTGAGGGGTGTGCCAAAATGGGGCGGTGGCGCCATGCGAGCTGCGCCACTTGGACCTCAGGTGGAGCTCCCTGAGGGGCCACGAAACGTGTGAGGGGTGTGCCAAAATGGGGCGGTGGCGCCATGCGAGCTGCGCCACTTGGACCTCAGGTGGAGCTCCCTGAGGGGCCACGAAACGTGTGAGGGGTGTGCCAAAATGGGGCGGTGGCGCCATGCGAGCTGCGCCACTTGGACCGTAAATGGAGCTCCCTATGGGGCCACGAAACGTGTGAGGGGTGTGCCAAAACCATGCGAGCTGCGCCACTTGGACCGTAAATGGAGCTCCCTATGGGGCCACGAAACGTGTGAGGGGTGTGCCAAAAAGGGACGGTGGCGCCATGCGAGCTGCGCCACGTGGACCTTAGGTGGAGCTCCCTATGGGGCCACGAAGCGTGTGAGGGGTGTGCCAAAATGAGCTCCCTGAGGGGCCGCGAAACGTGTGAGGGGTGTGCCAAAATGGGGCGGTGGCGCCATGCGAGCTGCGCCACTTGGACCTCAGGTGGAGCTCCCTGAAGGGCCACGAAACGTGTGAAGGGTGTGCCAAAATGGGGCGGTGGCGCCATGCGAGCTGCGCCACTTGGACCGTAGGTGGAGCTCCCTATGGGGCCACGAAACGTGTGAGGGGTGTGCCAAAAAGGGGCGGTGGCGCCATGCGAGCTGCGCCACGTGGACCTTAGGTGGAGCTCCCTATGGGGCCACGAAACGTGTGAGGGGTGTGCCATGATGATGACGATGATGATGATGATGATGACGATGAGGATGATAGGAGGGGAGAGGAGGCGGAGGAGGAGAGGAAGGAGACGCGGGGCACCGTCTCTTCAAAACGAGGACCCAACACCACAGGATGGTTGGGAACAACAAAAAAGTGGGATGGACATATTGTGGATCAAGCACGTTACTTGGGTCCCATTCTAACTCATACCCAGAGCTTTGGCATCGAGCTTGCAAAGAGGATCTCAGCGACCAAGGCAACTGTTTTTTCAATGGGATCTTTCTGAAGTGCCAAACGTGTACCATGGAGGTGGAGGCGGACGGTGTTGATGGGAAGCGCTGTCAATGCTGCGCTTACTGCGGTGGAGGTTGTCTTGCCCGCGCGCAAGCAGTGCGACGCGCTCGACGGGGTCATCGCCTCCTTGGCTCGGATCGCCATGAGAAGTGCAACATGTACGCGAAACGAGGAGGACGGCTCCGTGCGATCGCTGACGAACAGAGGGGTCTCGGCACACTGGAAGATTCCGAGGTCAGAAATAGAGCTGCGAGTAAGGGTTGAAGTGGCTACGGCAGGCGGCAAAGGGCAGGAACGACAGCGCCCAGTTCTTCGGAACGTTTTTTGGTACCATCTGCGGACAGCGGATGAGCACAGTGGCCGACTCTTTGCTGGCCCATCCTTGGGCGAAGCGGGTGCAACAAGACGTCGGCTCGCTCATTCGAGTCTCTGATGAGGCTCAAGGACTGCAGGAGCGTGCCGGCCTGCACATTGTGGCCTGGCTGACAGACCCACTCATTCGGGAAGATTTCTGCAATATCGATGTCAAGATCATCCGAGCAAACGAATACAGCAAAAACGTACCGCCGCCAACGCGCAGACACCCTGCCCAGATGAAACAAGACGACGGGGAGGGGGAGAAGGTGATTCACGAAGTGGAGGAGGAGATAACATGTAAGGTAGATGTGCACGGGAGATCGCGTGGTCGGGCATTCGATTCGAAACGTGCCCTTCGCACGCACGCTCGACAGGCACATAGTATCGTCAACATATGTTCGTTCTTGAACCCGACGAACGTCTGCGTCGTGTGTGAAACGGTCTTCGCCACAGAGGCTACAACACGTCGACACTTAGCTCGTTCCGTCCAAAGAGGTTATTGCGTGGTCGATCTCGCTCGAGCACTCGTGCCAGCACAAGAGCCCAAAACACTACAATGTCCTGGATGCGATTACGTAGCAGGCTCTTGGCTCGAGCTTCGAGGTCACCTCGCTCACCATCCACCTTTTCTTCCTGACATACGGGCGCATGCTTCGGTGGGCAAGAACCTCCCATGTGGCCGAGGGGGAGGAGGGGACGACCCGCCGTGGATGAAGGACGCAGGCATCGGGCAAGTGGGTTGGGGACTACCGAGGGACGAGCGACCCGCGGGAGGAGCAAGCGCTTCAGATCCCAAGAAGGCGAAGGCGGGGGAGCTTGTCGCAGAGGCCGAGGGACCAGCAGGCAAAGGCGCCACCAAATCGCAAGTCGCCCAGCAGATCGTGCTCAATCTCGCAAAGCTGGTGCTCAGCATGGCGGGAGATCCCAGGTCGGTCATCAACGCTGTGTTCGTCACGGCGATCGTCCCGCTGGCAGTCCACAAGGCGGCCATTCAGGCGGGCAAGCAGTACCACAAGGCGGCGATGGAGCTAAAGGAAAAAGCGACTGAGGACGACGCAGTGGACACAGCGCAGCTGGGGAGCCCTCATCTACATGTATGGAAAGACTATCTAAGGGCGCTCCTCGCGAGTACCGGGGCAAGCCTGGCGAGAGACACGTTGACGCAGTATTGGACCGAGAACATCATGAAGTACGAGCTCACGGACGCGGCGGAGGACATGAAGTGCTTCAGGGTGCGCGTGCCGCAAGGGAAAGAGGTCAAGAAGAAGTCCAAGCGCATGGAGGGCAAAGTATGGCTGCAGTGGGCTCTCTCGACTACGACGATAGCGCAGGGGCTCGACGGCACCATTCGCTCGGAGATAGCCAGGCACGGGGGAAAGATCCTGATCGGCGCTGCACCACGAGGGGCTTTGGAGAGGGACGCGCAAGCGCTCTTGAACAAGCTGGGACCCAGCTGGGTGAGGCCGAAATCAGAAGGATGAGGAGCCTAGCCTAGCGGATAGTCAGCGTCTGAATGAGTTGGCTTCGAGAGGTTTAGAGAGTAGGGAATCTGTCCTTGCCTCCTTCACCTCCTCCCTCTCCGAATCTGCTCTGGAGGATCCGAGGTGCCGTTTTATCCCGACGGCGAAAAATCAGCCACGTCCTAGGGGACGGGCTCAAGGTAAAGGTAGGGGGAGACAGAATCGTCCCCCAGAGCAAGGGAGAGACTCGGGGTTGCCATGCCCTTCGCCCCGTGGTGCGGGATGCCGTTGGGGGCCCTGCGCCGGGGGGTGAGGTGCTGGTCGCTCCCAGTCTCTCTGGTGTTATAATCGCGTGGGCCGCCACCCAAGCGCCCCGTGCTCATACCTATTGGGTTGCCTGGGGGCCCGAGTGTTTTTCCACCAGTGCCAGCGTGTAGCAAAGTTGCAGCCACTCAGGCATGCCGCCCAGCGAATCCGAAGATAGTAATCATAACAGTCGTACCTTCGTTCGCCTAGGGAAGTCAGTCAGCCAGTCTCCTCCTCCTGCTCCTCCTCCTTCTCGTCCTCCTTCTGCTCCTCCTCCTCCTCCTCCTCCTCCTGCTCCTCCTCCTCCTGCTCCTGCTGCTCCTGCTGCTCCTCCTGCTCCTGCTGCTCCTGCTGCTCCTGGTCCTGCTCCTGCTCCTGCTCCAACTCATCCTCCTCCTCCTCCTCCTCCTCCTCCTCCTCCTCCTCCTCCTGCTCCGTCTCGTCTCCCTCCTCCTCCTCCTCCTCCCCTCCTCCTCCTTCTCCTCCTCCCCCTCCTGGGTCCTGGTCCTGATCCTGGTCCTCTGCTCCTGCTCCTTCTGCCCCACATGCTGCTGCTGGCTGCTGCTGCTGCTCTCCCTCCTCCTCCTCCTCCTCCCTCCTCCCTTCTCCTCTTCCTCCTCTCCTCCTCCTCCTCCTCCTCCTCCTCCTCCTGCTCCTCCTGCTCACCTTTTTTCTCCTCTCCTCCTCTCCTCCTCCTCCTCCTCCTCGTCCTCCTCGCCTCCTCGTCCTCCTCCTCCTTCCTCCTCCTCCTCCTGCTCCTCCTCCTGCTCCTCCTCTCCTGCTCCTCCTCCTGCTCCTCCTCCTCCTCCTCCTGCTCCTCCTCTGCTCCTCCTCCTGCTCCTCCTCCTCCTCCTCCTGCTCCTTCTCCCTCTCCTCCGTCGTGGTCGTGGTCCTGGTCCTGGTCCTGCTCCTCGTCCTCCTCTTCTCCTCCTCCCCCTCCTCTTCCTCCGCCTTCTCCATTTCCTCCACTCCTGCGCCTGATCCTGTTCCTGCTCCTCCTCCTCCTCCTCCTTTTCCTCCTCCTCCTCCTCCTCCTGCTCTTCCTCCTGCTCCACTGTCTCCTTCTCCTCCTCCTCCTGTTGTTCTTCTCCTCCTCCTCCTCCTCCTCATCCTCCTCCTCCTCCTCCTCCTCCTCACTCCTCATCCTCATCCTCATCCTCATCCTCATCCTCATCCTCATCCTCCTCCTCATCTCATCCTCACCTCATCCTCATCCATCATCATCATCATCATCATCATCATCAGCATCATCATCATCATCAGCATCAGCATCATCAGCATCATCATCATCATCATCATCATCATCATCATCATCATCATCATCATCATCATCATCATCATCATCATCCTTCTTTTCCTCCTCTTTCTCCTCCCCCTTGATATGTTGGGTGTCGGGGAAATCTCCAGGAGCTCACGGCGCAAAACTCAGCAAATGGGTATGCTGGTGGCTGGCTCCCCGCCCGTCTAAAGGGCCGCAATACAATCATGAGCGTCGGCGTGATCAGCAGCTGTGTGAACTTCAACCGCTTAATTCTAAACATACTTCCTGCATCCTCCTTCTCTTCCACCGGTCCGTCTGCCGCTCCCCGTTCCCATATCGCTCTGCAAATTCGCATATTTCTCCCCCTGCTCCCCCATCCCATCCCTCCTCCTGCTCCTCATCGCCCGTGAAAGCGGGAGACGACTCTGGGCAGGCTGCTTCCGTGTCGCCATGGCTGGATCCGAAGATTCGTCGCAACTGACCGGTTTGCGTCCGCCCGAGCCCGAGCCGGGATATCAGTTGGCGGCGCGGACGAGGGGGTGGAGGGAGTGGGAAAGGCTTCATAGAAGGAGGCTGCTTCTTAGACGGCGCCTGCCTTACATCTGTAGATCTATAGGTAAGGCCCGCGCCTTCTGAGAAGCAGGGGTGCGTCTAAGAAGCCCTCCGCCCTCCCAAACCCCCCTCTGTCGAATTCGCAAACCCCCCAAACCCCCCAACCCGTGGCTGAGGGATATCAAATGTCGACATTCGCTCTCGGGGGGGGTTGTTGTGCCCTCCCTGGCGACCCGAGGGCCTGGCGAGGGGGGTGCAGGGTCGCCGGCTTCCGTGGGGGCCCGTTGGAAGCCCTCGAGGGTCCCTGCACGCCCCTGAGAGATAAGAAACGACGAATCGAAACGTGTTTCTCCACGGGCACCAACCTCTCCAGAACTACTGGAAAGCAGCAGGGCACTCGCTGTGCTGGCCTGCTGGCCCCAGGGCGTTGTCAGCGCCACTGGAGCATTGTGGCTGATGTTGGCGCCCCATGGTGGCCGATGTTGGCGCTTACTGACGGCGAGGGTGCGCCAGGAGGGAGCTTTGTAGGGCGATGCTTCGTCTGCGGGCCGTGGGCTCTTGGGTGGCGTCGCCAGCTTCCCCGCCCTCCCTGGTGGGTCTGGTGCGTTGGCCCGTGGGGTCTCGAGGCCACGGTAGGCTCTTTCCAACGCTCCTGGCCGGCCGCACTGAGTGCATTGCCTATTTGTCTGAGCGGGGGCTCTGGACCACCTCAGGAAGGAGGCAACCCACCACAGTCTTCCTCCTCCGCTTCCTCCTCCTCCTCCTCCATCATCAGCATCAGCATCATCATCATCATCAGCATCAGCATCAGCATCAGCATCAGCATCATCATCATCATCATCGTCGTCATCATCATCATCCTCCTCCTCCTCCTCCTCATCCTCCTCCTCCACCTCCTCCTCATCCTCATCATCCTCATCATCCTCATCATCTCATCATCCTCATCATCATCATCATCATCATCATCCTCATCATCCTCTCCTCATCCTCATCCTCATCTCATCCTCATCCTCATCATCATCATCCTCATCATCATCATCATCATCATCATCATCATCATCATCATCATCATTCATCATCATCATCATCACCATCACCATCACCACCACCACCACCATCATCATCATCATCATCATCATCATCATCATCATCATCATCATCATCATCATCATCATCAGCAGCAGCAGCAGCAGCAGCAGCAGCAGCAGCATCATCATCATCATCATCATCATCATCATCATCATCATCATCATCTCTGCCTCCTCCTCCTCTTCCTCCTCATCCTCCTCCCCACGTTCCTCCCCCCCTCTCTCTCTCCCACTCCTCTGTTTCTCTCGTTCTCGCTCTCTCTCTCTCTCTTTCTCTCTCCTTCTCCCCTCCCCGCTCCCCCCGCCTTTTCCTCCACCTCCTCCTCCTTCTCCTCCTCCTCCGCATGTTCCTCCCCCCTCTCCCTCCCCCCTTTGTTCGCTCTCTCTCTCTCTCTCTATGTATATATCCTCCTTCTCGACGTCCTCCCTCTCGTCGTCGTCCTCCTCCTCCTCCTCCCGCCACGCTGCGCACGTTGGGGCGTTTTCGCCGCCGTTCCCCTTCTGTCGGCCCGCACGGTTGCCGTGCGATGCCGCGCGGCGGGGCGCCCTGGAGAAGGTGAGGGAAAAAGGGGTTGGCCAACAGACAAACATCAAACATGCCGAGGGGCCCGAGAGAGGAGAAGGGGGAAGGAGGGCGGAAACGGAGTCGGATGAGGGATGGCGCTGATATTGGTATGATCAAGCCTCTGACAGGGTCAGGATCATGATGATGATAATAATGATGATGCAAGTGTTGATGATGATTACGCGGCTGCTGCTGATGATGATGATTATGATGACAATGCTGGTAATGATGATGAGGAGAATGATTGTATACACTTCTCGACTTGTGCGTGTCATCCTTGCGCAAGGGCCATGCTAATCTTCTCTGTATCGTTCCAGTTTTAACGGATGACCCCCGAAGGGAATCCATGATGAGGAGGAGAATGATGATGACGATGGCGGTGATGGTGATGATGACGATGATGGTGACTGATGGTCTGAGGAGGCATCGGCCAATATATCCTGGGACGCACATCCACGCTCAGGGCCGAGCGGAACCCAGCGCAGAGTCCACGCGCCCACGCGGCGCGCGCAATCCCTGGCGGGTGGCCCCGCCCCCCAGTCCGCGGACGGGAAAGGCAGCGGGACCCCAACGTCACCGCCAGAGAACCGAGGCCGGAGAGCGGACGCGGGGGCCCGGTTCGTGCCCGCAGCGCGCCTTCGCTGCCCAAGGCACCGAGGCGCGCCATGGCAGTGTGGCGACGGGGTCATGCCGCCGAGCGGGAAGCGCTGCAAGTTGGCAGAACCTTTGCAGCGGCGAGGTGGGATTTCAGACATGTTGTGTCATGCTGTTGTTATGTTACGTTGTCTGTCCCGTCGCGCCCCTGGCCGCGTCGAATCCGTATCGAATCCATGTCGGACTCGTCGAACCCACGTCGAATCCACGACGAACCTGCGTCGAATCCACGCCAGGTCCGCGTCGAGTCACCAGCGAGCCCACGTCGGGGACAGATGCCCTCGAAAACGTCCCGTACTCGGTCGGAGGTGTGCTGGTCCGCCTTGGAGGTATCTTCGGTCGTCTTGGGGCCACCTTGGGGCGTCCGAGGCGGCTCCAGGTCCTCGGGAGCTCCAGCTGGACCCTCGGCGCATCAGTCGCCAGTCGAGGGCCTGGCCATGGGGGCCCCAGACCCAATGACGAGGCCGCCCGACGATGCAGCGCGAGTTATGGACGCAGCAGCATGAGGTCGGGCATGTCCTCCTCCAGGCAGTCCAGGCAGAGGACGAAAATCAGCAATAGTCAATACATCTTCAAGAATCCCGAAGAATTAGTCTGAAGAATCGTCCCCTGAGTATTTGTTTAACCATTTTTGAATATTTCTCCTTTAGAGGGACGTGCCCGACTTAACAGCAGCAGCGAACAAACCTGAGCAGTCTCTCAGGGGGGAGGGCTCCGGGTGAAATCCACATGGGCTTGTCCACCCCGAAAATCAATCCGTCTTGTGCTTCACCTCGGGAACCAATCGAAACGGCACCAAAAGAAGCTGCTCGGCAAACGCCGGCCACGTACGGTGCGGGCGAGGCCGCGCTCGGCGGCAGCCCGGCGGCGTGCGCCTGCGCGTGCCGCTGCCCTGCGGGCGCGGCGGCGGGCGGCCACGCAGGCGGCTGCGCGCCAGCTGCACTGCGTGGCTCCTGCCGCGCTCGAGCGGCGGAAAGGAAGGGGTCTTCTTGCAGCGGAGGCCAGTCCACGAGGGACCTCCAAGGAGGATTCGGCCCTGGGACCCCAAGACGCCCCTGGGTTTCTCGTGCGGGAACGCCGCGCTTCCCATAGCGAAACCTTCGGAACCCAAGAAACCCGGGGCACCCTGGAGGCAAGGAGGAGGAGGAGGAGGAGGAGGAGGAGGAGGAGGAGGAGGAGGAGGAGGAGGAGGAGGAGGAGGAGAGGGAGGAGGAGGAGGAGGAGAGGGAGGAGGAGGAGAGGAGGAGAGGAGGAGGAGGAGGAGGAGGAGGAGGAGGAGGAGGAGAGGAGGAGGGGTGCTTCTTGGCCTGGGCCCCCCCACTGCACGCGAGGTGGCACGGGCACCTCGCGAGGCGGCCTGCGCGGGCCGCCAGCGCGGCACGCCCCGCTGGCACCCAGGGTGCGCGCGCGCGCGACCTTGCGTGGGCACCCTGCGCGACAGCGTCAGCGAAGCCGAGCCCACTCTCTTGCGCCGCTCGCTCGTGGGCGAGTCGGCCCCCGCACGAGCCACCCACAGAGTAGACGTCTCTTGGGCTCGGGCCACGCTGTCGCTGCGCTCGCCACGGCAAGACACGCGGCCCTGCAGCGCTCCTCGTCGAGGCCAACAGCCACAGCCAGCTCGCAAACAAACCTGGCTGCCGCGGGCCGCAGTGGCCGTGCGCATCCCGCGAATGCCCTCGGCTGCGTGGCCCTTCGGACGGCCGAAGCTCCTGCGCCTCCTCGGCCGACACCTCCAGAAAGGAGCGACGCGCAGCGGAGCGGAGTGGACCGACAAACACGTCCTGGAGGACGGCCCCCGTGGGAGCGCGGCGGCAGGGCGGTCGCCCTCTGATAGCGATGAAGATGCCATTCGACGATGTTGGTCAAATAACGTGCGTGTGAGCTTCTCTGGCTCGTTTTGACATACGATGGGGTCCTTCCCAAATAAAAATGGAATCACTGGAAGCTCAATGCTCCTTCCAGGTATGCGAAACATCGTTTGCGTCAAGAGAAAGAGCCACGCCCAAACGAAATAAGCCCAGACGGAAACCGCACACGCCGTGTGGACTTACTCCGTACGGGCTTACCTGAGCATCCCATCAGGAGATGCCAAGTCCAGACAGAGTAAGCCCAGACGGAGACCGAGCACTCCGTAGGAAATGATCCCGTACGAACTCATTATCAACCCGTATAGTAAGGATACGCGGTAAGGATGCAGGGGCCTTAGAAGGTCATGTCGACACGTTGCGGGCGGGGCGCGACCAGCGAAAACGGCCAAAGATGGTTTACGTAGGAGGCAGTGGCCGGAGACGGGAGTGATGGGCCTGTTTTCCACCACCACCACCACCACCATATTGTGGAGGGGGAGGGGGTTCTCCTCCTCCTCCTCTTACTCCTCCTCTTCGTCCTCCTGCTCCTCGTCCTCCACCTCCTTCCCTCCCTCCAGCTTATGCTGGTGGTGGTGGAAAGCAGGCCCATCAGGGGAGGGCGCGGAGGAGAAACCCTGCAGGCACAGCTCCTCAACTCGGGCACTGGCGGGCAGCGCCCCCGCCACCGCTCAGGCCCGCCCGGGCCGCCGCTCCTTCGGCAGCGGCCCTCGTCGTCGTCGTCGTCGTCGTCGTCGTCGTCGTCGTCGTCGTCGTCGTCGTCGGCCTCGTCGTCGTCGGCATCCTCGTCGTCGTCGTCGTGGGGCGGCCGTGAAGGAACAGGCGCAGGGGGCGACCCAGCAGCAGGCCGCGGGGGCCGACCAGGTGGCCGAGAGGCACGGGTGTGGACTCATGGTGGGACTGTTTTCCACCACCATCACCACCAGAAGTTGGAGGGAGGAAGAAAGTGGAGGACGAGGAGGAGGAGGAGGAGGACGAAGAGGACGAGGAGGAGGAGGAGGAGGAAGAAAAGGAAAAGGAAGAGGTGGAGGAGGAGGAGGAGGAGGAGGAGGACCCCCTCCCCCTCCAACTTCTGGTTGTGGTGGTGGCGGAAAACAGGCCCATCATATCACAGCAGGCTGCCGTCGAGGTAGGCCGCCAGCGCGCCGCGGCCAGCGCGGTTCGCCTCGTAGAGGCGCGCATACGCGTCCCAGGCGTCCTCACGGAACGCGCCGCCGTCTTCATCCTCGTCGTTCTCGTCGCCGCCGCCGTTGTCGCCGCCGTCGCCGTCGCTGTTGTCGCCGCCATCGCCGTCGTCGTTGTCGCCACCGTCGCCGACGGCGGCGACGACGACGGCGGGGACAATGACGACGGCGACGGCGAGGACGAGGACGGCAACGGCGGTGGCAGCGAAGCTGGCGACGACGACGCCGCCAGCGACGGCAACGAGTACGAGCACGAAGACGATGAGAACGAAGGCAAGAGCGAGGACCCAAAACGTAGACAGACCGACCGACGACAACGTCGACGACGGAGACAATGGCGGCGAAGATGGGACGGCTTATGCCGCTTGTTCGCCCCGGGCGTCCATGATCTCTGGCAGCTCGTGCCGGGACCGTGCTGGCACTGCCCCACCGAAGGGCCACCAGGGGGAAGGGGGGAACTGGGGCTGGAGGAGGGCGACAGAAGGAAAGGGAGGCGGAAGAGGGAAGGGAAGGGATGGATCGGGATTTTGGAGCGATATTGGTCCCTTCCTGGGAGGAGAAAGAGGAGGAGCAGGAGGAGGAGGAGGAGGAGGAGGAGGAAGAGTGGGAGGGAGACCGATGAGGATGGACCTGCTCTCGGGGAGGCATGGGGGATGACGGAGGCGGCGAGGGCGATGGCTTCCAGTGGGGCAGGGCCAGCAGGGCGCTGTGATGGGCGCAGCAGGGGGTGGTCCAGCAGCATCTGGAGCGTCAGGGTGGCCTCCCCACGGCGAGCCGGACCACCCGCTCGTCGTCGTCGCCGTCGTCGTCCTCATCTTCCCTACCCGCTCTTCGTCCTCTTCCTCGTCCTCGCTGCTTGTTCTCCTCGTCGTCGTCGTCCTCCTCCTCCTCCTCCTCGTCTTCCTCCTCCTCCTTCCCCGTCTCTTCCTTAAGCGGGGCTCCTCCTCCTCCAACTCGTCGTCCAGCCCCGTCCGCCTCTTCCTCTACCTTCTCGGTCGGTCGGTCGGCGCGCAGGAGGATCGATGCGAAGACGAGGAAGAGAGGAGAGACGCACGATGGGTGAAGGGCAGAGCAGCGGCAGCAGCATCAGCCGAACCACGAGCGCACGCAATGCCAAGTGCAAAACACTTCTCTGCCACAGCAGGATCCTGCACACCTGGGGATACACTGTGGTACTATCACTCGCAACGAATAGGAACGAGGAAAATAACAAGAACTTGCGCTACAAGGCACGCATAGACCTTCCCACCACAGCCTCCTCCCTGCCTCGTTCCGTCTCGTGTTCCTCGTCCTCGTCCTCGTCGACGCTCAGAAGTATAATATAATATAATCGAATCCTCCTCATCTTCTCGCCACATCTTTTCCTTATCAGCAACGGATAATATGTCGCAGCCCCACGCGTGTTGGTAGTGCGGGCCGGGTATTTTGCCTGAGACTTCTTCACCACTGATGGTCATGAAGCTTGAACTTTGCAGCAGCTTCAAGTATGGGGGGCGGCCCATGTTCAAAATGTGGCTCTCACCTAGCGCAGCGCGCATTCGTCTCAAAAGATCGCAACTGATTCCAGCATTGATGGCGGGTCGTTTTGAAAATGTGGCTCTCGCTTCAGCGCCGCGCAGTCAGACCCTGCAGTTTTCGACTTATGTGAGCTGCGTCTTGGTATGCTCGCAGTAGTTCTCCATGGTCTGCTTGTTGCGGTCGGTCTCCCTGGCCTGCTGGTGAAGTGGCATGCTGCTGATAATCGACGCTGTGATGAAGGCGATCTGAAATCATGTGTCTATAGTCGGTAGGCCAGAGGTGCTGGCCTTCCTGATCGCGGCTGCTGGCCGACCTTGTTCAGCTGTCTTGGCTTGCATCCACTCCTCTTTGAATGCTGGATCGATGGGTGGCGCTTCCCAAACGTGCCTTCTGGTGGCGTATATCTTGCGCACGGGCATGGCGTGGTTGATGAGGCTGTTGAGGTGGTCGTTGAAGTCCTGTTTGTATTCCCTCTGCTTCTTCTTGGCTGCGGTCGCCTCCTCTTGCGCGGGTTGATGTTTGCCATTGCCCTCATTGTTCTTGTTCTTGCCCTTCTGCGGGTGGTCGGTATCCTCGGTGCAGTCGTCACACGGCTCCGGGAAGCTGCCCCTGCCTTTGCCGTTGGTGCCCTGGGTGTTTTTGCCAGCGCCTTTGCTCCACTAGGGGTCGGGGTGTTGGGCTGCCCCTTGTGCGGCCCGTTTGTCGCCCATCCACCATGCAATCTCTGCGAAGATCGCGGGTTCAATTGGGCGCGTTGGTGGTCCCCTGACTGGCGTACGGCTCGAAATTGGTCTGCACGTCGCTGACGTGCTCGAGGACCTGCTCGCAGATGATCCCCATGATGCCGCAATTGTAGGAACGTGTTGTGAACGTCGCGGTGGCTGAAGTGCACCGTGGTGTGTTCCAACAAGTTTTTGAGCGCATGTGTGCTGGTCCGTCGCATGCTGATCGGATAACTTCCGTGCTGGTACAACTCGTACTAATACGCGTACTCGTCGTTCTCGTTCTCGTCGGTACCAAACTTGGTTGGCGGTTGATGGAACCGTGGTAGTGCTGACGTCACCTATGTGATGGATGGCGGCGTCATCTGAAAAACAGAGAATAAGAATTGGTCAAAACGGAATGTAATGGGTAAGGGTGAACGGAGATGTCAAGGTGAGGCTTGGGTGGTTCAACTATTCGACCGAGGCTGGCCCCCCGAGGGCTACCGCACCTGCCACGGGATTGGTCAACCGTGGCTTGCTTCTGTTTCTCCTCCTCCTCCAACTCCTCCTCCGCGTTCTCCTCCTCCTCCTCCCCCTCCTGCTCTTGTTTTTGCTGCTCCTCCTCCTCCTTTTCCTCCTCGTCGTCCTCCTCTGCCTCCTCCGCCTCCTCCGCCTCCTCTTCCTCCTGGCCCTCTTTCCCCCCCTTCCTGCTCTTCGTCCGCCTCCTCGTCCTTCTCCCCCTCGTCTTCCTCCCCCCTTCCCCTCCTCCCACGGGCGGGCCGCGGCCTCGCCCGGCCGCCGGTCCAGGAAGCCCCTGCCGCGGAGAGGCCCCTCGGGCCTCCTGCCAAGACCGCGCTCGGCCCTCCAGCGCTCCTGGCGAGGGTGGCCTCTCCAGCCCATCGTCCTCCACCTCCTCTTCTTCCTCGTCGTCCTTTCCCCCCGTTCCTCCTCCTCCACCTCCTCTTCTTCCTCCTCCTCCTCCTCCTCCTCCATCTCCTCCTTCATCTCCTCCTCCTCATCCTCCTCCTCCATGATTCCCTCCTCCTCTCCACCCTCGTCTTTCTCCTCCTATTCTCCTCCTCCTCCTCCTCCTCCTCCTCCCCCTCCTCCCCCCTCCTCCATCATCATCATCATCATCATCATCATCATCATCATCATCATCATCATCATCTCATCATCATCATCATCATCATCATCGTCGTCGTCGTCGTCGTCGTCATCATCCTCATCCTCATCTCTCATCCTCATCCTCATCCTCATCCTCATCCTCATCCTCATCCTCATCCTCATCCTCATCCTCATCCTCATCCTCATCCTCATCCTCATCATCATCATCATCATCATCATCATCATCATCATCCACCTCCTCATCATCAGCATCATCGTCATCATCAGCATCATCAGCATGATCAGCATCATCAGCATCAGCATCAGCATCATCATCATCAATATCCTCCTCATCACCAACATCATCATCATCATGATGAGCATCATCAGCAACATCAGCATCAGTATCATCGGCATCATCATCAGCATAGTCATCAGTAGTATCAGCATCCTCATCCTCATCAGCATCATCGTTATCATTACCAACATCATCACCAGCATCATGATCATGATCAACATCATCATCATCATCATCATCATCATCATCAGCACAATCATCATCATCATCATCATCATCATCATCATCATCATCATCATCATCATCATCATCATCAACAACATCACAAACATCACCATCATCATCATCATGCTGATACGCATGCTCCTACTCATTATCCTACTCCAGATCCTGCACCCGTACCCCCCTCTTCATACTCCCTTCTTGCCTCCTCTCCTCTCTTCTCCTCTCCTGCCTGCGTCTCGCTTCTCGTTGTTCCTGCAAGGCTCCTCCTGGCCTCACTCCCTTTCCCGTTGTAAACGACTCCTCCCTGTCGAACTCCCAGGCGCGTCCGTAGGCCAGGCAGGGAGCTTCGCATAAGAATTCATCGCCGTGTGTGACCCTGAAGCTTGAACGTTGCAACAATTTCACAGATCGAGGGCGGCCCGTGTTCAATATGTAGCTCTCCCCTGAGCGAAGCGCACACTCGTCTCAAAAAAAATGCAACAAGTTCAAGGATGGAGGCTGGGCCGTTTTCGAAATGTGGCTCTCGCCTTAGCGCCGTGCACGCTCGGCTCCAAGCGCCTGCAGCAGCTTCAAGGATGGAGGGCGGTTCCTTTTCAAAGCGTGGCTCGCCTTGACGCCGGGCATATATATAGTCGTTCCTTCAAAAGTTTCCAGCAGTTCCGAGGGTTTCTCAAAATTGAGCCCCTGACTCGATTGGGGAGGAGGAGGAGGAAGAGGAGAGGGAGGAGGAGGAGGAGGAGGAAGAGGAGGAGAAGGAGGAGAAGGATAAGGAAGAGGAGGCCAGGACGCAGCAATCACGTTGATCCGTGGTGCTGACGTCCCAGGAATGGCGGCCTGGCACCGTGGACCACTGTCAGGACGCAACCGCTGCCCTGATTCGCGGCGTTCGCATGCCAGGGATCCCACCAGCCCTGCAGGGCGTGAGCGATTTCGGGCGCACCCTCTGCAAGCTCTCCAAACCTCCGTTGCTACCCCTCGGGGAGGGGTTGAGCACTGTTCCTTGTAGGCGTACCCTTCCACCAGGCGACCGGGAGCCAAACAGGAACAATGACAACACCCCCCCACAAACCATGTCAAAAAGCATTAGACCTTGTTTGTGGGGCAAATCGTGGGTCAAGTCCGTGGGCTCCGCAAGCACATCGCACTGTTCAACAAGAACGGCCGGGTTGTCATCAGATTGCCTGTTGTCCGCAAGGCCGCCACCCCGGTCCATAACAATGAAGTACACTTCGCGGCCAAATCTGGATCGTGCGATGCAACTCGGCGATCTTTTTCCATTTGCTGTTGACAAGAAAGGCGGGGGTGCTGGCACATTGCAGGTTTTGCGAAGGCCCACCAAGCACCATGATTTCATCCTCGCCGCGATGGCGCATTGGTTTTAGACAAGGATGGTGGGGGCCGACATGTTTCCCGAAGCGTGCTGCCATGTGCGCGGGCGCACCTGGCACACTCTGGCGCACCTGGCGCGGCTGGACCATGCGGCACACATGGTGCTCGTGGAGAACGCGGCGCAGCTGGCGCGCCAGGCGTGCATGGCACGTTTGGGCCATGGCGCACCTGGCGCGCCTGGCACGCGTGGCGCACCTTGCCCCAGCGTCGCGCACTTCTGGCTTGCTTTGGTCTCCAGTAGCTGGCCATCCATGGACGACCGCTGAACATGCTAAGCGAGACAGCTTGCGGGCGGGGAGGGTCTCTTGACGCCTCCCCCTACCCCTGACACCAGACCTGGACGGGGACGCCGCGGGTCGTTAGAGCGACCCAGAGAGCCTCGGCGGGAAGGCACAAATAGGTTTGGAGCCCATGTTGGCCTCCCTGGGGCATAGTTGAGTCCCCCCTTCTTTGGTCGGTCTCGTCTGGGGTGGCCCCGGGGTGGCCCCCAGAGCCCCCAAGGGTGCCGAAAGACACGGCCCCAGGGGGGGCCCAAGAGGCGCCCAGGAAGCCCAAGAGGCTCTCGAGAGGTTTCCAAGAAACCCCCAAGGGGCTCTCCCAAGGCACCCAAGGCGCTCCACGAGGCTCCTGGGACCAAGATGCCCCCAAGACGCCCAAGAAACTCTAAAAAACATCCGACGAGACATCCTAGAGGCCTCTGGTCTTTCTGCTCGCCCTCCTCCTCCTCCTGATCCTCCCCCGCCTATTCCTCGTCCTCCCTCATCCCCCATCTCCCTGCCCCTCCTCCTCCCCCTCCTCCTCCTCGGCCTGGTCCATCCTCCCCCTCTTGGGGTACGGCGGCTTCTCGAGCCGTGATTCCACTGCAAGATCCTCCACATCCCTGATCAAGGCAACTCGCCTGGGCATCGTTTCTGGATGGGCTGATGGGGTCACGCGAAACGTCTAGAAGAGTCTTTTGGCACGAGTTCGTATTCTCAAACGGATTCCTTTCAATGGGACACTTCCCGCAATGCAAATACTCTTGTAGTGACATATGAAGAGGGGACTTGAGGGGAGGGTTTATTGCAATGTCGTTGATGCGCCTTGGGTGCACTCTCGTCCTCCTCCTCCTCCCTCTCCTTCTCCTCCTCCTCCTCCTCCTCCTCCTCCTCATCATCATCATCATCATCGTCATCATCGTCATCATCAGCATCAACATCAGCATCAGCATCCTCGTCCCGACATCATTATTCGCATTATCATCATCATCATCATCATCATCATCATCGTCGTCGTCGTCGTCGTCGTCATCATCGTCATCGTCGTCATCCTCATCATCATCAGCATCATCATCATCAGCATCATCAGCAGCATTATCATCATCACCATCATCATCATCACCACCATCACCATCATCATCATCATCAGCAGCAGCAGCTCTAGCATCATCATCATCATCATCATAATCATCATCATCATCATCATCATCATCATCATCATCATCATCATCATCATCATCATCATCATCATCGTCATCATCATCACCATCAGTAGCACTCACACCCTCATCCTCATCCTCATCCTCATCCTCATCCTCATCCGCATCCTCCTCCTCTCCCTCCTCCTCCTCCTCATCATCATCATCACTCTCCTGTCTCGCCTCCTCTCCCTCTCCAAGAAGGCGACGACAGCCGGCGGTCGACGACGGTGACGACGACCGACGACGACGAAAACCCCCGCCGGGAGCGCTGCTTCCCACCCCAGGAGAGGCCGGGGGGGGGACGACGCATGACTCCGCCCTCCCCCTCGCTTCCCCTGCTCTTCGTCGCTTTCCCCCTCCCTCCACCTCCCCCAACAACACCCAGTCCCCCTCCACCTCCCGCGCGCCCCCCACCCCTCCCTCCAGCGAGCCCTCCGGACACGGACGAGACGCCGACAACGTCAAACGCCGGCGCCGCCTTACCTTCGACGAGACGCAACTGACGTGCAACGCCTGGGCGCCCGAAGACTTCTGCAGGACCTCTGGGAGCCATTCAGGAACTGCAGGACAACTCTGCCAAGCCTCCAGGAAGACACCACGGCCAGCATCAGAAAACCCTGCTGGTGCCCATGGGCCATGGAACCTCCTGTCGTTGGTCCAAGGATGGGGTCCTCAGGGATAGGGTCAGGAGAATAGGGATCGGTCGGGCATGTCCTCCGACAGACGGATTTTGGAGGAAAATGTTCAAAACGTCAAACATGTGCAGAACTTATGCAAAACAGTGGGAACATCGTCCCCAGACTAGTGTTTGACCATTTGTAAAGGTTCCCCCTGGAAATGCCCGACTTAAGAGAAGGAAGGGCTCCAAGGGTGGACTTACGATGGGTGAGGCACCTCGTCCTCAGGACCCCATCCTTCAGGACCCGACCTTTGCACCACCGATCCTGGGGCTCCTGGAAGCCTCCGACAACTTCCTTGGAGAACGAGGGGACTGACAAAAGTGAAGCGAGGTGAAGTCCTGTCACGGTGGCCCGCAAGGGGCAGGACCCTACGCGAAACCCTCGGGAGTCGCAGTGCGACATCACCGAAAAAGAAAGGAAATCTGATGTCAGGTCCAACGACCTGCATCCCCCCAAGAAGTTGCTACTCTCCCAGCCCCCGGTCTCTGCAGCACGCCCTCTCGTGCAAGCTGCAGGGGGGCATTCCGCGGACGCGCGCGGAACCACGCTCTGCGTGCACCCAGGGCAGAGCAGTGGAACAACGCCCATCGGAAAGCTATACTTAGGTCGGGCATGTTCCCCTACACAGGTATTTTGGACGAAACATTGACGAAATAGTGAAACAGTATTCCAAAATACTGACAAAATTCTAACAAATTGTCCCCTGACTATTTTTTGACTATTTGGGAATATTCCTCCTCTAGAGGGACAGGCCCGACTTAACGCTGTACCGAACGTATCCAGCGAAACGCGCCTGGATCGGCGAAGCCGACGGTGGACCGCACCGGCAGACTGCGAGCGCCGTGCAGATTGCTCTCAAACGCCTCGCCTGGGGCGTTCTGCGTGTGCCTGGGCATTGGCACAACCACCAACAACGGGGAAGATGCTCCTCGATTCTAGTCCTGGTGGTAATCTCCCGGACGCCTCAGAGACCCGAATAGTATAACCATCACCGATGTCAAGATCATATTCCCTCGGTGGAGGCAACAGCCGATACGCGTTGGTCGGCAGAAGTGGGTAAACACATCAAATAGGAAGAGACGTTGGAAAATACATTGGGCTTCCGCCTGCCCCCTGAAGATGAAGGAACGCGGAAAGCCACTCGACCCTTGACACAGGAAGGCGCCTAAAGCAGACTGGAATCTGGGAATCCAGAGATATCTACTTTCAGCGACCGACGTGTGTTGGTGTGAATGACAACGGTCGGGAGGGAATGGCATAGGGTGGGGATGCATCGACCTGGAATCGGCGATATATCGCCGATAGATCGGCAGTAGGCCTGCCAGCGTGAATCCGCACCTTCCTTGGGCGACTGGGACTATCGGGCCCCTATGGGCGATGAATGGGCGATGGGGTGTCGATGCATCCTCCCCTATGCCTACCCCCCCTATCGTTGTCCCTGATAGTGTTGGTGCCGACGCTCTCGCAGTGCCCGGGGCACGGACGGCGATCCTCCAGCGCGCCCTCCTGGCCCTCGTCGGCCGAGCCCTCCGTGTTCGGCAGCACCACGGGCTCCGGAATCCCAGGCCACGCGGGCCCCTCCCACCAGAGGCGGTAGTCCTCCCCGTCGTTGAACTCGTCGATCCTCTCAGGGAGGTCGTCGTCGTCGTCGTCGTCGTCGTGGTCGTCATAGTCGTCATAGTCGTCATAGTCGTCATAGTCGTCGTCGTTCGCCTTGTCGTCCTCGTGATGTGGCCACCGTCGTTGTCGGCCTCGTCGAAGTCGTGGTGGTTGTCGTTGGTCGCCCTCCGCCCCCATCTCCTCCCCTCTTCCCTCCTCCACCCCCCTCCCTCTGTGACTCCCCCGCCGGTGGAGGTGAAGAGGACACAGACGAGGAGGCCCTCCTCTTTCCTGCCCCCCCTCCTCCTTTTTGTTGTCGCCTCCTCCCCCTTCCCCTCCCCACGCCTCCTCCACGATCCACCTTCCCCCTCCCCATCTCCTCCTGCATCCCACAAGAGCTGATTACGCGGCTCGCCCCCAACACCCCCTGCACTCCGTCGATTGTGCAGCCCTCCTCGCGATCCTCTGCCTCGATGCTCGATACTGGCGGCAGTGCCATCCAGAGCTCGACGTTGTTTCTCCCCCCTCCTCCTCCTCCTCCACCTTCTCCTCCTTCTCCTCCTTCTCCTCCTCCACCTCCTCCTCCTCCTCCTCCTCCTCCTGCAACAACGAAGTACCGATGCCGCGAATCTCTGGACCTCTGCTAAGGTGCGTTGTGAGAAGAATTGGAGGCGAATCCAGCCGTGGTGACGAGGGCCTCCCAGGAGGCCCAAAACTGCGAAAACGAGAAAAGGTAAGCGGCATCCGTACCGCATCCTCCGCTGATCCTCCCTGCTCTTCCCTTCCGCCCTTTCCTCCTCCTCCTCCTTCTCCTCCTGCCCCGTTTTCTCCTTTTCGTCCTCCTGCCCCTCCTCCTCCTCCTCCTTCTCCTCCTCCTCCTACTCCTCCTCTGCTCCTCTCCCTTCCTTGGTTGTTGGGTCGTAAGCTGGCTTTCCAGCGGCCGTCCGGGACGATCTGGGCACTCCCAGAAGCCTCTCGGCGAGGCGCAATTGCTGGAAGGCGTCCAAGGGCTGGAAGACCACCGAACACCAGTGAACACGCCCGAACGCCTCGCACCCCGAACCGTTCCTCTTGCTCCTCCTCCTCCTCCTCCTCCTCCTCCTCAGCCGCTAAGCGGCTCAGAATTCAGATCTCCGCGGCTACTGAATGCAAACCAGTACAGTTCAGAGGCTAGCGGCATGTGGACTCACTCGGGGAAGCTCGCCCCGCCCATGACAGAGAGATCAGACGTCCGTGCGAAGTGCTGCCTTCCCGCCGTGAGCTACCTTGCCTTCTAAGCCCTGGGCTTAGCCACTCCGGTCTCGACCTGCTTGGAAACAAACTCGTGCAATAAGTCTGGTCTCTTGACGCCAATCACTCCACCGACGGCTGCACGGGTGTGATGGAGGCGAGCATGGTGGCTTTCAACTCACCCCCGTACTAGCAGAACTCCGTGAACTGGCCGATGCCGTCTTCGATGGGGCCATAATCATCATGATTAGCAGCGCGGTGTGAAGCCTGAGCCGACATGAGTCCCTGCCGACAACAGCTACGCGCAGATGCTGGCGTGGCAGTGGGTCAAACCGCTGCACCTCCACCGCCTGGCTGCTACTGAAACGGGAAAGTGGGGAATTCCACGGATTCTCTCTGGGTCTGCTGTCCGATCATATCGAGGCCCGCATCCTCACCCGGCAACCCGCGCACGCTACGCTGTTAGCTTCGCACAACGAGACAAAACCATATGCGGCAGGACCCACAGCGCCAGGGTACGCTCTTGCGGGAGTCAAAACGTGTCCACCAGCGCTCGACATGCTGGAGAGCTCGAAAGGAAGCTGCCCGCTCGCAATGGGACCTGTTCCCATGTTGACGCAAAATGGCAAAGGACCTCGCTTTCATCGTCCCCGCCCTTTTCCTCCTGCTCCTCCTCCTCCTCCTCTTTCTCCTCCTCCTCCTCCTCCTCCTCGACCTCCTCCCCTTCCTCCTCCTCCTCCTCCTCCTCCTCCTCCTCCTCCTCCTCCTCCTCTTCCTCCTCCTCCTCCTCCTCCCTTTCCTCCTCCTCCTCCACCTCCTCCTCCTCCTCGTCCTCTTGATCCTCCTCTTTATCCTCCTCGTCCTCGTCCTCGTCCTCGTCCTCCTCCTCCTCCTCCCGCCGCCCGCCCGCCGCAGAGGTCCCGGCTCCGACCATCCCGCCGGCGAGCCCCACCGCGCAACGCACGGCCTCGGGCCGCCGTCGCTCGGCCGCCGGCACCGACGGACGCCGGCGGCGACGGCGGCGACGACGGCGACGGCGGGGGCCACGAGGGCGACGTCAGCGACGACGGCGGCGACGACGACGACGATGGCGGGAAGACTACGACGACGGCGACCACGACGACGACGACGGTGACGACGACGACGACGACGGCGACGAGGACGGCGAAAACGAGGGCGATGGCGACGGCGTCGACGACGGCGGGGGCAGATCGGCGGCGGCGCGAAACGATGGCGGCAGGGTGGCGGCCGCGGCGGCCGTGACGACACAGACCACCACCACTCCTCTCCCGAAAGGGTTTCGGGGCCCGACAGCCGTGCGGTGACAGACCGCGTGGTGACTTCGAAATCCCAAACAACCTCACCGCGCGGTCCGTCACCACACGGTCCTGGGACTTCGGAGGCCATGGTTGCCCGAAACGTCCTCGACGACCAGCTGGAGTCCCAAAGCCGCGCGGTGACCCTAGAGGCCGGGTCCGACCACATGGGGGAGGAGGATCGCGCCGCATCGCCGATGCATCGGTGATGCATCGGCGATGCATCGGCGATGCATAGGCGCCATCGGCGTGGAGAAAATCGGGCCCTACATGGACCCGCATCGGCGATGCATCGGCGATGCGGCGCGATCCTCCGACCCCACCTGCTCGAATCCCACATGAAAGGCCTAGAGACACCGAGTCCTTGGAGTACCATGTGGGACCTGCTTTAGAACAGAAGCGCACCGTAGACGGATCTACCCTTTCTCCGACCTTGTTCCCGGATAGCTCCTTGGAGAGCTAAGAAGGCTTTAGATTAGAAGCGGGCAGCACTGGATGGCCCGCAGCTCTGTCCGGCGCCGGTCAAGCAGCGCTGCAGCAACTTGCTTGAGTTCGCAGCGTGTTCCGGCAAGCCGATCACAGGGACAGGCAAAGAAAAGGAGTGGGCGGGCGGGACACGCGGTCCCACCCCTGAGCCCCAAACAGCGGCAGGCAGGCGGCGTGCGCGCGCGAGGGACACGAGGAGGGCCAGCGGGGAGGCTAACTTTGCTTCACCTTCGTGAGTCCGAGCTTGTGGGCCGCTGAAGGTCGGCGGGGGCTGGGCAGGACGGCCAGGGCCATGGCAAGGCCAGGCGACGGCAGGCAGGCCCGGGCACCTACAGCGGCCTCAGAGAAACAGCAGGGGTCTGGTGGTCCGCGCGGGAACTACCAGGCCGGCGTTGGGTCCCCCGCGCCGCCAGGGGTGGTTCCGGAGGCGCCGCCAAAAAGAGGGGTCCAGCGCCGACCCACGTGAGGGGGGTCCAGGCGCGACCACGGGAGGTCCTTGCAGACCTCCACCGAAACTCTACACGTGTTTCGGAAGCTGCTTGTTTTGTTCGCCGTGCCTCAAAAGCCATCGTCGGCGGCGGGCGCGCTCGGGGGGGGGGGGGGGGGGGGCAGAGGAGGCTGGCCTTCTCAGAAGGCGGCGTGGCTTCTCAGAGGACCTCACCCACGCCCCCTCTGCCTTCCCCACCAGGCGCGCCGCCGAGATTGGGGGGAACTGTTTCAGGGGGGCGGCGGGGGGAAACATCACCCTCGACACGGCGATACGTCGCCGATAGATCGGAGATCGGCCCTCGAATTTCGTATAGCGAGGCCGCGCATTCGTGGGCGGGGTGGGCTGTCAGGCCCCAAGCGGCGACCCGTCGGCGAGCGGGGTTCGATGCATCACAGCTGAACCTTGATCCTCCCCCCCTGACGCTGCCCCTGGCCGCCGCGCACATGTCTCCCAGCGTCGTGATGCGCCGCTGGCCCTGCCCCCGCCGCCCCGCCGAAGCAAGGACAAGCAGGCCTGGAGAGGCATCGGCCCTCTCGGAAGCCCGCCCCCCCCCCCCCTCCCCCAAAAGGGAATCCGCGGGTCGAGTGCACTCTCCTCGGCGGAGGGGCCGCTCCTCCCCCCCCCCCCCAGGACCCCTACTGTCTGCACCAAGCCTCCGACGCCCACCCCCCTTCCACTCCACACCGTGGGCGCCGCGAGCCCTGCACCGCACCTTCTCGCGAGGCCGCTGCGGCGCCGGCCGCTCGCTCGCTCTCTCTCTCTCTCTCTCTCTCTCGCTCCCGGCCCTGGGTGGGGGGAGTGGCCCGGGATGGCCCAGACCACATGGGGGCCAGGATTGAGTCGGGCGTGTCCCCCTAAGGGGGATTTTGGGCGAAGAACAAAACATACGCAAAAATACTCTAGCAGTGCTCAGACATTATCAAAATATCGTCCCCGGACTTTTAAACAAACAAAGAAAAATTGGGATATTCCTCCTGCAGAGGGACAGGCCCGACTTAACCCCGGGGGGGAGGGACCCGAGACGGTCCCGACCACATGGGGGCCCCGGATCGGAACGCTGGCGTGACCAGCAGCACCCCAACAGCACTCTTGGCCAGTCGCCGCGCGCACCCTTGGGCGTTGCTCGGTTGGCGGGCAATGAGTGTGGGGGCGGGGGGGAGAGAAACGTGCACACTCCGTGCTCCTTGTGGGCATGAGGGGGCCCCGCTGGGGCACAACAAGTGCACTTGTTTTTCGCCCCTGTGTATCGCACCCGAGCACGCAACGCCCGGCACCCTCCCTCCCCCCCTCCAGAGTGCTTTTGCGCGGCCCACCCAGAGCGGGCGGCGGCGGCGTCGCCGCCGCCAAATCGGCGTCGGGCTTTCCGTCGCCGCGGTCGTCGTCGAAGCCGCCGCCGCTCCTCTGAGCATCGACGGGGCGCGGCAGGGCCACTTGCGCACCGAGGCCCACCCGAGAATACAGTCGGACCTGGCACGGAAGAGCATCCTTCATCCTCCGCCGGCCAAAACACACTGAGAACATCCAAGGGCACCTCCCAGGATGCGAAAGAGCATCCAATAAACACGAATAGCATCAGGGTGCCCTCCCCGAACCGACCTCGGCACGACTGCAGTGCGGGTGCTGGTTCGCCGGCTCGCAGGTCGTGCGCAGAGGAGGGGCATGGCTTACCGCCACCGAGAACCCATCGGTAGAGAACCGACTCCTGGGACTTGGCACGCCCGAGCGTCACCCAGCACGGGACGACGTTCGGGCGTGCCACCTCCCAGGGGTCGGTTGCCTACCGATGGGCACGTTTTTCCTCTGAGTCCGCGCGAGCTTCGTTCTCGGGGCGCGGGCAAGGACGGCGACGACGGCGGCGAAGGTGACGGCGGCGAAGGCGAGACCGGCGGCGGCGGCCACAGCAGCGACGACAGCAGCAACAACGGCGGCGGCGACAACGGCGGGGACGACGGCGACGGCGGCGACAGCGGCGGCGACGGCGGCGGCGGCGAAGGCGACGGCGACGGCGGCAACGTTGGCGTCACAACGGCGACAGCGACGGCGGTGATGACCGCGAGCCTCGTCCCGCGCAGCGGAGCCGGTCCCGGGCACATCGCCGCCAGGAGCGAGGCCAAGCCGGAAGTCCAAAGTGTCCCTCGCGCAGATGGCCTGGGAGGGCGGGGAGAGGGGGGGGGAGCGACGAACAAATCCACACATGCCCTGCAGGCCTGCCTTCCGAGGCCAATTCCATGGACTCGCGAAATCACGGATGCGCTCTGCGCGGCCACAACACCACGGCCTGGGAGTCCAGGCTGCGAGGCTGTGGGCGAACTGACCGCCACTGCTGAGAGTCGAAGAGAGGAGGGCCCTGCGCGACAAGACGCTGGGAAAGAGCGGAGGACGTTGAGAAGGAGCAGGAGGAAGAGGAGGAGGAGGAGGAGGAACAAAAAGGAGGACGAGGAGGACGACGAGGAGTAGGAGGAGAGTGAGAAGGAGGAGGAGGCGGAGGAACAGGAGGAGGAGGAGGAGGAGGAGATGGGAGAGGAGGAGGAAGGGGAGGAGGAGGACGACGAGGGGAAGGACGAGGAGGAGGACGAGGAGGAAACACCCAGGACGACGACGACGGTGAGGAGCCTGGCTCACCAGCGCCTGAAGTCCATTGGAGGCTCCGGCGAGCGCCGGCGGCACGACCACGCCATCCTCTTGGCGCCCGCACAGCAGCTCCATCAGCATGGCCCCGAACATGCTGATCAGCCTAGGTGGGGGGCGGAGAGGAAAAAGGAGGAACAGAGAGGTGGAGGAATACGAAGAAGGAGGAGGAAGCGGAGGAGGAGGAGGAGGAGAAGGAGCAGCAGCAACGCAGGAAGGAGGGGAAGGAAGGCGCGCAGGAGGACGAAGAGAAGGAAGAAGAGGAGGAGGAGGAGGAGGATTGACTGA
This sequence comes from Prorocentrum cordatum, assembly GCA_963575745.1. Lineage (NCBI taxonomy): Eukaryota > Dinophyceae > Prorocentrales > Prorocentraceae > Prorocentrum > Prorocentrum cordatum. The sequence continues at coordinate 459,413 of CAUYUJ010020237.1, forward strand.
TTGACTGACTAACTGATTGGCTGCCTGACTGACTATGACTTGGATCCAAACGTCTCCTCAACTGCATCTATCCACTCGCTCTTGCAGTGCCAAAAGAAACTCATGCATATTCAATATGAAAATATCGGGGCTAGCCCCCCGCTGCGCAGAGGCGCGCGGGTGCCATTCAGCACTCAGGCGCTGCGCGCACCCCACTGCCGCAACTTGCAGGCTAAGGACGTGCGTGCACTCTGGTACTCTTCCTATGCAGTCGCCGTGCCTTTGCCGCGAACTCGGCTCTTGCCTCTGCCCCGCTATGGAGGCTGAGGGCGAGGGGAGAGAAGACTTGATTTCTATAGGAGACTTGTTTTCTACAAAAAAAATGAAACAGGTTGACTACGAGTTGGAGTGGCGGTAAGAAGGCCAGCTGCCGCAAACTCTCTATATCTCTGGCTATCGCGAAAAGCTGGTGGCGCGGACCGTGGGGCCGCCCCTCGGCCCTGGCTATTCTGACCCAACTGTGGCAACACAGTGTGCGCGCGTGTCTGCAATCTGAGAACTCGTTCACCCACGAGATCGAGATCTGGCTGCTCTCTTTCTTCGCGGGGTAGACGAGGCGGCTCAGCTCCCTCTGCAACGGCCCCCGCAGCGCTGAGCCCAGCTTGCGCTGGCCCCCCTCCTCCTAGATCTCGGTGATCACGATGTCTCCTTCAGAACTCGAGAACCTCCTTCTCCTTCGCTCCCACGAGCGTGGCGAGGCCCTTGACCGTCGCTGCTGCGATCGACAGGCGTGACGGGCCCAACGCCGCCGCGTCGATCTGGCTGTCCACGGCGCGCTTCTCTCTCAACTCTGTGGCGCCCGCGTCGCGCTGTTGGCCAGCTAGACTGGCGAACGTGGGCAGCGGCTTGGATGCGCCCAGCTCCCATCTATCGCGCAGTGGCCTGGGCGCGCTTGGCGATGGTCATCGTCGACATGGTCGTGTCGAGCGCGATCTGCTTCGCTCGGGGCACGCCCTTGCCCCTGCCCGCGCCATCGCCCTTGGACTGTTTGTTCGAGTCGCCCAGGTCCTCCACCGCCGCGAGGGGCCTCTCGCCTGCCCGAGATGGCCCCGCGGCGAGGGCGCCCACCTCCTGCGCGCCTCCGCGCGCCCCCGACTGCCCGCGGATCCTGCTCTCGCAGCGCCAGCCACCTGGACCGGGCGCCGCTGCGCCGGCAGTCTGATGGCTGCCGTGCTGCACGCCTGGCTCCTTAGAGCTCGAAGGGGAGCCGGGGAGATGGAACCTCCGCCTCCTCGCCGCGGCGAGATGCCCGGAAGCCCCCCGCCGCGGCCGGCCTCGGCGCCGCTGGGCGCTGCCGAGGCTGGTCTCCGATCGGGGGTCGGCTCTCGGCAGCCCCGTGGGCCAGAGCGACGGCTGGCGCCTGGCTCTTTGGCCCCCTCAGCCCACGGGGCGCCGGGCTTTTGCTCGCGCCCGCCGCCGGGGCCGCGGGCCAGTGGGGCGTTGCCCGTCCTCCCCCCGAACAGTTCTCATACTCTTGGCGCTGACGTTGAGCCCCCTGGTCGTCGGGGCCTTCCTCGCCTGGTGGCTGTCCATCCAGGCGAGGCGACATGTTGTTATAGTTGATTGGGGGGCGCCGATTCCTGGGAACTCAAATGCTTGCGGGCGGGAACCCATGACCCAAACAAATGGGCGAGAAGCAGCACTGCGAGACACCGGCACTGCCACGAAAATAGCGAGTCAGGGCCGGCACGAGGAGGAAAAGGGCATCATCGCGATGAAAGAGGCGGAGGCCAGAGGTGTCATCACAGTCCAGCATCGGGGGAAACTCGCGTTGCCTGTGAAATCGCGCGCGCAGCAGGGACGAGAAGGAACAGAAAAAAGACGGGACGGGGACGACGAGGCGGAGGAGTCGGCGCCGGCCACCGCCTTTGAGCCAGGGAGCGCGGTGAACATGGCCTGATAGGCGGGCGTCTGCAACGTCTGGGGGGCGCAGGGCGCGCTGGCTGCGCGCCAGCTGCGCAACCTTGCCCCGCCATCTGCTTGTGCGCGCCAGCCTCCCAAGACTGAATGGGCCTCTACATCGACTGCATGGCCGCCTTGCTATCCATGCTGCCTCCGCCGCCTCTGCGTTACCTTGGGCGCGGGCGTAGAAAGCCTTCCTGCTCCGTTTTATCTGCAAAACTTTATCAGATCGGGAGGTCACGAGTCTTGCTTGTCCCAGGGGGCCAAGACCTGCATCATGGAATGCACGAGGGTGGTCGCGTCTCCGTCGCCAGCTGGGTGCTCCGGGTGCTGCTGGGGCGCCGCTGGGCATTCGGCGGGTTCGGCCATCTCCTCACTACCGCAGTCCGTCTCGCAGTCGGCGCTGCTCGGAAAAAGGTTCTCTGGCGTCCATGGGGCGGGCGGGCTTCCTCCGACGTGGTTGGGTGACTTCTTATCGCGCTGCTGGGTGGCCTGCGCTCTCGATGTAGTCGCTGCACCCTCGGGGCGCTGTCACGTTGGCTGCAGCTGCCTGCTGCGGGGCCCCATGCGGTAGAGATGGCACGTTCATCCTCAGACGTTTCCCGGCCCTCCGAATGCTCCTCCACACGTCGTCGCGCAAGTCCTGCAGCTGCTGCTGGTTGGCGACGCGCGCAGCTCGCGCGCGCTGGTCGACGTGGACTTCTGGCCAGATCCATCACGCGCGGGATGCCCCACTCGATCCAATCGGAATCGTCTTCCCGCTATCTGTCAGAGTCATCCAACGTCTGCCGTATCCGTCCAGGTCTACCAGCCGCCAGCCGTCATCGGGCTGGCGCGCATTGCCGTTGCTCCTCTTCTTCGCCGAGGTCGGTCTCTTGATCGCTGCTGGGCCCGAGCCTTTTGGGAAGCGGGGCTGGCTACTGGGTTGGGCTGTGTTTGCTGTGCGTCTAGCTACTGGTCCTCCTGGTCCCCCGTCGCCTCCTGGGCCGCCTTCAGGGGTCGCCCGCTTCGCATGCGGCTGATGACCCAGAGGCCCCCTTGCGTGGGGGGCTGGCGCGGCGCGCAGGGGCTCCTCGCCCTCCTCGCCACAATGCGACTGCATTGGTCTTCTAGGTAACTGGGGCCTCCACAGCGCTCGCACCAGAGCCAGCCCTTCAGGCACTGAGTATAGCTCGAAGATGAGGCGCGTGCCGATTCTGATGGCGGTCAGGTTCAGGTAAGGTTACCGTGCTCGTCCCTGTGGAGGCCCACTGCCATTGGGTACCGGCCAGAGTCTAGAAGCCACTCGTGTACACTTTGTCCTGCTACTGGCCTTGAGCCGCAACTGGTGCATCACCATATGGGATACAGCTTTTGGAGCACATGTCCTTGTGCCGCCGCTGCTTTCTTGTTGGTGATGCGCTTCTTCCTGGGGGGCCTTTGAATGCCTGCTCACGTTGAAGGGTCCACCGCTGCGACCTCCATGTTGCTGCTGAACACACAATTCTGCACTGCTGCCGTGGTCAAGTCCGTGACTTGCTGAACTGCGACAATCTGCTGGTGTAGGGCCCCATGTTCTGCCCACCATGCTGCATATTGGTCCGCGAGATCGTTGCGTATGACCCACACCTCCGGGCCTTCACGGTGCTCCAGCTGTTTGTGGTGCTCCACCAGGTGGAAAAGGGGATGTGGTGCCTGACGATGGCGCCCAGCTCGACTGCAACTGCTGCTTCGCCGTGAGCTGAGAATCGTACCTTCTGTTGCGGAAGTATTGCTCCTCCGGGTCCTGCAACTGCTTCGGCACACCCAATGCGTACTACTGCCCAACTGACTCTCCGTCACCTCGGGTCAATATCCGTGGCCCCGTCCCTGCGCCTCCATGGCCATCCATGGAGACATTGTTCGAATTCCGCCTGGATGCTCTGGTGATCTACTGCCTGGGCTACGGCGGTGATGTGCGCGGCTTTCTGGGCGACCTCTTAAAGGTCTACCTGTTTGGCCCAGATGGGGAGGAATGCCTCGAAACAGGCTGATACGTGCAGCACCGCACGGGGCAGACATGTACACTGCTAGCGCACCAGTCTGCACCCGCACAATTGGGCAAGAAACACGCCCAAACTGGCTCGAGATTGCCTGCCGCGGCCATGCTGCCGATGGGGAGGGAACGACAGACGACGGCGACGACAAAGGGGGGGCATTAGCTGGGCAGCTGTAATTGTGGTGTTCTTCTGTCTCTTGCTCCTTGCCGCGCCTGTGGCACATCTCTTCACCTCCACACGGATGAGCAGGGCCTGTCGTCGCCCGGCTCTGGTCCGGATGCCCCCTGACCTGCGATGGCCTCCAGCAGTGCTGCCTCTGCATGCTGGCCCTTGTTCCTTCGCCTTCGGAGGTGGCGTTGCAGCTGGTAGATGTCTGCTCCATCTTGAAGTCTTCGTCCTCCACGGGACTCAGCTACCTGTCTCGATAAGGTAGCTTGTGCACTTGCCTCCGCCTCCTGGAGACGGACCTCACGTGGTCCTGCTCGTAGGCCCATCGCCCGACGGGCCGAGCCAGCTGTCGAGGCGTACCGGGTCATAGCCGAGGCCCATGAGCTGTGCGATGACTCCTGCCGTCGGGCCCTTGACGTGGTTGGTTGCACCTGTTGTTGGGCTCCAGGGCAAGGAGAGGACAGAGGCGGAGTACACGGCCGCGGAAGGGGGTAGCTGCTCAGCCTAGGTGGAGGAACAGAGGAGCAGCGAGGAACGAGGCAGAGAAACGCCGCGCAAATTGCCCGAAGGCAATTTACTTCTAGACATGAGAGGGCCACGCCCGGTATCAGGCCCAAGGACCCCGAGCCGCTGGGCAGATGGCCCCGCCTCCACCGCCTGAGGCGGGCCTTCTGGGGGCCGAAGAAACCAACCACGTCGCTGATGGTAGTGGCCAGTCCGCCCATTTGCATATCGTGGTCAACAATATGCCAGCCCTCCGTGCTTCCTCCTCCTCCTCCTCAGCAATGCTTCCCCTTCACCTTCCGCCGCATCATCGCCTCCGACCTGCCATGTGGACCCCCAGAACGGTCCCAGGGCATACCGCGATGTCGCAAAAATCGCGTCCCCGCCTGAGCGCGGCTTCGTGGAAGGCATGGTGACCCAAACTTCCGTGAAAAGCATGGTGGCCACCGTGGCCCCACCAGATCCGCGTCGCCGCCTTGGAGACAGGTGGCGTTGCAATTTTGGCAGGCGTCCAGTGATGAAACCACCGCGTGCGGCACCTTCGCCTCCTTGTGCCCAAGACGCACCACTTGGCATCCCAACAGCTCCGCTGGGTGCGCGCGGCGTCCCTGGAACCTGAAGCGCGAAAAGTGTGGTGCCGTTTGGGGCGGACGGGGAACCTCAGGGCAGCGAGACCACGACGATCATGGGATCTCTGGCCCGCTTCGGGGGGGCGAGGGAGGGAGGGAAGGACAGGCGGGGGGGGTGGGGCGGCAGCGGAGGACCCAGACGACCCCCGACGTCATGACTCTCGCATCGGGCGTCGACCCCCGGAGCTCTCGACCCACTCCCCAGGACCGGCGTTGCATCCCGAATCGCTGCTCGACGGACCCGGGGCCCGGCGAGGGCCCCAGAGGCCGAACACACACCCTCGGAAACGCTCCGCCGTGCTGCTGCTCGTGACGCGGCCGGCTCTGCGGGTTGCGAGCGAGGCGACGAGCCTCCCTGTCCCAATAGAGGAAAAAGAACTGTGCACATGCACCGATTCTGGCCAGGCCCATCCTGAGCCCAGGATCGGTGCACACGCCCTCCTACCTTGGCCAGGAAGGCATATGCACCGATCCTGGGTCAAGGATGGCCCAGGCCAAGATCGGTGCATGTGCATAGTTATCTTCGCCCGATCCCAGAGCTTTTGGCTGCCCCGATGGCCTGCCCTCCACAGCCTCGAAGCCGTTCCGCCACCTGCGCGACGAAAAGACAATGGGCTTCACGCGCGACGGCACAGCGACCTCACGCAGCGGCTCACGCCGGCCGCAAGCGTGGCACGCAGCACTAAAGGGGCCCAACACACAGACTACTAGATCTTCGACATGTTCCAAGATTTTCCGGACTGTCGTCTACCCCAGCCGCTTCCAAGACTTGCCTACCTGCTTCTGGACTTCGACGTTTCTTCGTGTCCGTGTCTTTTTCTCTCTCGGTGCACTGGAGACGAGGGCGCTTACGCGCCACCCTACGCGGACAACGTACGCGCGACCGTCCTCCCACTCGACCCCGCTTGCTTCCGTGGCTCACCTGTTGGCGGGGCCGAAGTCAGGCATGTCGTCCCTCAGCGTGCCCCTGCGGTCCCCGAAGGGTGCGCCCCGCACCTCTTGCGCGCCGGAGGAAGAGAGGTGAGGCCCACACAAGTCCAGACAGAGGGGCGAGCGAGGGGGGGAGGCGGCGAGGAGGGAGGAGGAAGGGGAGGAGGAGGGGCAGGAGGAGGAGGAGCAGGAGGGGGGGAGGGAGGGAGGGGGAGGGGAGGGAGGGAGGGAGGGAGGGATGGAGGAGGAGGAGGAGGAGGAGGAGGAGGAGGAGGGGGAGGAGGAGGAGGAGGAGGGGAGGGGGAGGAGGAGGAGGAGAAGATGGAGGATGAGGAGGAGGAGAGAATGAAGGAGGAGGAGAAGGAGAAAAAGGAGGAGAGGATGGAGGAATGGAGGAGGAGGATTGAGGAGGAGGAGGAGGAGGAGGAAGTGGAGGAAGTGGGGGAGGAGGAGAGGATGGAGAAGAAGGACGGGGGAGGAGGAGGAGGAGGAGGAGGAGAGGATGGAGGAGGAGGAGGAGAGGATGAAGGAGGAGGAGGAGGAGGAGGAGGAGGAGGAGGAGGAGGAGGAGGAGGAGAGGAGGAGGGAGGGAGGGAGGAGAAGGACGAAGAGGAGGGCTTCTTGATGTGCTGTTCCGGTTCCTGGTGCCGTCCCCCGAGAAAGAGGGGGCGCTGGCATCGCCGTGGGGCCACGCCGGCCGCAGATCCTCGGCCCAGAAGCTCTGCCAAACGTTAGGCCGGGCATGTCCCCCCTACAGGCGGATTTTGGAGGACGAATGAAAAGTGGTAAAACTAATGGTCCAAAGTAGCCAACACAAATATTCAAAACACCGTCCCCATACTTAGACAAGAACTATTGTTTTATGAAAAATGAAACATAGTACAACGAAATCTCAGAGGTAGCAAGAACAAATATTAAACAACTCGTCGCCAGACTTTTTTATATGAATTTTGAATAGTCCTCCTGCAGAGGAACAGGCCCGACTTAAGCCAAACGTCTGGCCCACGTTCCGACGTGAAGACAGGCTTGGGCTGGGGGCACGTGCGCGCCACACACGTGCCACGCGTGCCGCACGCGCGCGAAAAGCAAGCACTGAGAGGCAACTACCAGAAGGTCTGGGTCAGAACAACGCAGAGCTATGAAACCCGTTTGGGGGACCACGAGTTAAGCCAGATTCCACGGGATTGCGCCGGATGAAGCGGCGGTTAACCAGACGAGGCAAGTGTTTGACCAGGGGGTTACGAGAGCCGATTCTATGGGGACAACAAGCCATCACAACCACATCGAGGACACGATACCAGTTTCGTACTGGTCGTGGTCGATGTGGCGTCCGAGCGCGAACAAATCGCCGATAACCACAACTGGAGTGCTCGTGTCGAGGTAGGTGGTTTCTTTTCCGAGGGGCCCGCCAGAAATTCCCCTCAGTTGAGGTAGTGGCTCTTTGCTATTTGGCGGCGCACACAAGGGGGTATGAAGAGGGGGGTAGGCTTCTTAAAAGGAAACTGCTTCTTAGAAGGCGCCGGCCTACATCTACAGACAAGCGCCGCGCCTTCTGAAAAGCAGAGGTGTTCCTAAGATGCCTTCCCCACTCCCCCCTATACCCCCCCTCTGCGCGTGGCTGAGCTGTGCCCAGAGATTCAGGCTTCAACCTCCCAGGAGCGGAGTGCCAGCAGGCGCACGGGCCGCACCTTGCACCAGCGAGGGGAGGGGACGGGCTCAAACTGCTCTTCCCGAACCGTCGGGTGCTCAGACAGCGGGCGCACCCTAAGGTGTCGGCGGCGAACGACGGGGGGAAGTGAAAAGGAGCAGGCCTTCTCAGAAGGCGGCGGGGTTTATCAGAGGCCCTCGCGCCTTCCGAGACAGTGCCCGAGTCTTCGGGAAGAACCAACAATTGGATAACTTTTCAGAAGGCCCGGGAACTTCCGAATCTTCTGAGAAAACCCGCCCCTGCTCAATTCCCCCCCCGGGCTCGCCGCCGAAGGGATCCGTGAAGCTGGCGCGTGGCCGCCAAGTCCGCGGATCAGGGAAGGCGCCCACGTCACAAAAGGCCAGTGTGGCCTGATGTGGCGACGGACTGCGCCGATTCCGCTTGGTAGCGGGACCCGTCGATAACCCACGCGCCCTTTCACTACGCGGCCCACGGCCCCGGAAATCCCGACACTTTCTCGATCGCCAGTCTTTCATGCACAATACTTGTTTTTTGACGGTCCAAAAATCATGCCCCACAAAGGCCCCCAAAGGTCGAAACAATTAGGAAACATTCCGTCCCGCTTTCTTCAAGACGGATGCACGTTTGGGTCAATGTCTGGGCTTCGTTGGGAAAACCGACGGGAGAATAAGTGCATACACGTAAACTTTCAAGGTCCGCGCGAATTTGTTGGATCAGCGCTGGTTCCCCTCCCTGGCGCGCGGAGCTCGCCAGGGGCGGCGCCGGAGGCGCCGCCGGGGGGGCCCGGCGCAAATCCAAGAAATCTGCGCGGAGCGCCAACACCTTTCTGCGTTGGCCGTTGCTTTTTCTCCGCGAGCGCGGCGGAAGAACCGTCGTGACTACAGGCGGGGCAGCGGAGGGGCCTGGCCCTCTTGGAAGGTTCGCGCGGCAACGTGCGATGGGGCGCGCAGACACATACTAGTACTAGGTGTCCTCCTCGGAGGCGCGCTTCCGACCCGAACATATCGTACACCCATCTTCTAATGGATGTCCAGGAAACGTCCGCCACGACGCAAATACTAGTAAGATTTCTCGGTGCGCGCGTCGCCCGTGGGGTGGACACAGACGCATAGCATTTGCAGGTCGATGGGGCGCCGACGAGACCCGATTCGCGTCGGATCTACGGCGGGTTTACGTCGGATGTGCGCCAAACTTGCGAAGAAACATCAGCGCGCGAGCGTCGACCCTTACCTTACGGAACGCACGTGCGGACTGGATAATACAAGTATTGCGTACTTAGCGAGGCCTCAAGGATTTTCCTCGTAACCGGGCTGCTCCGACTCCCCCTCCAAAAAACGAACATGTTCTGACCATGCTCACGCACAAAGAGCTTGACTGCGCACTGTACTCCCAAAACCCCGCCGCCACGATTCGATATACAACGTCGACCCCAGAAGATGCCTCGAACAATTCCGTGGGACCGGTGTCTCGCTCCGGGTCTCTCATGGCCGGTCTCGAGGCCTGGCAGGGGTTCCTAGAGGCAGAAAGTCGCGAAACACTGTCCGCGGTGATTGTTTCATGGCTTTTTTAACAAGCGCGCTCCAACGACATGCGCAGCCGCAGGCGCCCGGGGCGGCGCCTGGTTCAGTTAGGCACCTTTGGCAGTTGCGCGATGCGGCGCGCAGCTACCGCAGCGAATTCTGCTGCGTTGGCCCCAACGCAGCGCAAGTTGCCGAGGAGCAGCAGCGCCTGCCCTTTCGCTGGCAGCTCGAAAGGGTCTGGGTATAGTGCCTGGGGTCCTGGCCACGGCTTCCCTGGCCTGGCGTGGAGCCCCACGGCCCCGCGGGCCGCTCGGTCGACACAACCACGGTAAGGCCCGCATCCGTGCAGAGCTGGGCGAGGGAGGACGAGGAAGGGCCAGAGGCCGATCCTCACTGGCTGATGCCCCTGGGTGCGTGGCTGAAGTAGGGACCCGTGGTGAAAATTATGCTTTGCTGCGTTGATGTTGCTATTGTTGTTGTTGTTGTTGTTGTTGTTGAACATTATTAATTCTAAAGAATAATTATTGTTGGGGCCCCTGGTGCACGGCCCCCCCGCCGCGCCTAGGCCGCAGCTACATTTTCATCATTTTTTCGCGAAAGCTTCAGAAAAGTGGATGGGGTCCAGATCCGGTTGTTTTGTTGTAATCCGTTTTCCCTTGCAACAAACACTATAACATGACATTTCTTGTTCTAATATAATCAAATTTCAAGAATCCCTTGCAAAAAATAAGGTAAAGTGGACATTCGCGCGCGCAAGACGAAATCCTTCCAAAAGCTTAGTGTTCGGAGCGATTTTAACATAAAAACATCAAAAAACCAATGGTTTTTCAACAAAAAAACGTCAAAATCTCATCCCGCGCGCTCTTGCGGATTCGTAGGAAAACCAACACTTTTTAAACATTTCTGTCAAACGGGCTTTTGCGAGCAACTTTTTCGAACTTCTGCGACAACGGTTGCGCACCTGCCAGGGCCATCATCCCTGTCAAATAATACCATGCGGGACACATTCGTTTTTTCTTCGCGCGCGCACGCCGAAATCTCCAAAAACCATTGGGTTCTTAAGAATTTTAGCACCGCGCATCATAAAATCACACGAATCGCACCGTAGGTCCTCGAAAAACACCTGCACGACTTTTCAAAATTTCCACCCGCGCGCGCTGTCCGAATCCTAAAAAAACCAATGGTTTTCCAACATTTATGTTACATGAGCTCGCGCGAGCTACTTTCGCACGCTCTTGCAACGGGGTTCGCGCGCCTGCCAGGGGCCATAATCCCTTGCGGTTGCGCCATAGGTTGCGCCCTCGGCCGCCGAGAATAAAACGCCCCCCTATTGGTTGCGCCATAGGTTGCGCCCTCGGCCGCTGAGAATAAAACGTCCCCCTACTGGTTGCGCCATAGGTTGCCCCAGGAGGCCTTCAAGAGGCCCCAAGAGCCCGCCGTGAGGACCCAATAAGCCCCCAAGAGGCCCCACACTATCAAATGTAACAGAGTTGTGTATTCCCATCATCCCAGGAACTTGACCCAAAAATGTGACCAACTCCGCTCTCTCTGTCTCTCTCTCTGTCTGCTCTCTGTCTCTCTCTCTGTCTCTCTGTATTATGTATTGTATGGCACAATTGCACCATGCTGGGCACATGCGCGCCCCGAATAAGTGACCAAGTTCTGTGGGTGTGTACCCCACGCCAGTGTAGTAGCCACGGTCGTCCGCACGCCACGAAGTGAAGTGTCCCAACGTCATAGGGCGGGAAGCTGGGTTTGGGTGGTCGCGAAGAGTCGTTTGGATATTTGGTAGAGCTTGTAATGCCCCCCCACGAAGTGGGGGTATTGCCTGGTGTCGTATGAAAACCCTGGCACTGGGGAGAACACCACGCGTTCGGGTAAAATGATTGTTGTTGTTGTTGTTGTTGTTGTTGTTGTTGTTGTTGTTGTTGTTGTTGTTGAATACTCATTTCTAAAGAATAATAACTGTTGGTCTCCAGAAACGGTTCCGCGCGCTCTCGCATCGACGCCGGCTACATGTTCTCTGAAAACGAGGCGCCAGCTCGAGCGCTGGCTTGAGCCTGAATTGGGCCCTTGGAGGCCCAGCTACTACAACAACGGCTCCCGCTCGATACTTCGTCACAATTTAACCCGAAGCACCCTGGCCAAAGAGGCCCCTGAACTCAGGAACGGCTCTCTCGCTCGAGACCTCCTCGCAATTCAGTTCAGTTGGTGGAGGCCCAGCCACGACGACAAGGGCTCCTGCCTGATATTTCCTTACGATTTACTCCGAGAGCCCCTGGCCAAGAGGACCCCCTAACTCGAGGACCCCCGTAATTCAGGCAAGGCGATGGAAGCCCGTCCACGGCGACAAGGGCTCCCGTGCGATATTTCTCCATAGGTATTCCGAGAGCCCCTGGTCAGAGAGGCCCCCGAACTCAGGAACGGCGCTCTCGCTCGAGACTTCTTCGCACTTCAGTCAATGGCCGACACGGAAGAGATTCCCCCCGAAAGGGGGTGCAATCGAAGACGAAGTGGGCGGGTATCGAGGGTTGGGGTATACGGAATGCAAGACACACGTGCCAGTAAGAGCGAACAAATGTTAAATGAGTGTTGTCATTTTTGTTGTGTGTTTGTTTGTTTGTTTGTCTGTCTGTTTGTTTGTTGTTTGTTGTCGTCGTCCCACCCGCGACCCACCCGCGATCCACCCCGCGACCCACCCCGCGACTCACCAGCGACCGACCCCGCGACCCACCCGCGACCCACCTGCGACACACCTGCGACCCACTCCACGACCCACCCGCGACCGACCCCGCGACCAACCCCGCGACCCACCCGCGACCCACCCGCGACACACCCCGCGATCCACTCGCGACCCACCCGCGACCCATCCCGCGACCCAACCCGCGACCCACCCGCGACCTCTCTTAAACTGCCGACGTCCCCACAGCCCCCTCACTCTTATCCGCATCTGCGGGGTGCTACGTGTGTATACATACATACATACATACATACATACATACATACATACATACAAACATACATACATACATACATACATACATGCACACACAGGCGCCCTCCGAGTGCAGGTACCTTCAGGGATGGCGGCGGCGTAAAAAGTCGCTGGCTCGCAGTGGTGATTTATACACCGCCACCCTCCCCTGAGGACCAGGAGCAATCCATTGCAGGATGTCTGTATACATAAAACTATAATGTTTATTTATATCTATACGTATATGAATACATATATATATATATATATATAAAAATGTGTGTGTGGCGGTTACTCCCGCGGTCTCCGCTGCCCCAGTGCACCTGCAGCTGGAGCCCCTCCTGACAGGCGAACACGTGCGCTAGGGTCAGGTCCTCCCGCAGCTCCTGTAGAGGCCTTTCAGGTGGGGTCGGCGCAGATGGGGTTGAAGGATCGCGCCGCATCGCCGACGTCGGCCATGCAGCGGTGCCGTCGGCGTGAAGAACGTCGTCGTACACATCGAGCCGCATCGGCATCGCCGATGCATCGGCGATGTTGCGCGATCCTCCGACCCCATCTGCTCGGACCCCCCTGGGAGGCCTGGCTCCTGGCAGCACTGGTAGTGGTAGTCGCGCAACGCCAGCAGGATCTGCCGTGCCCAGTGGTGGAACAGCGGCTGGCCCTCCCGCAACGGCCCCGCAAGCGCCACCAGGCTCCTCTCCAGGGAACGACGTCGTCGTTGTTGTCGTTGTCGTCGCCTTCCGTCGTCGTCGTCGTCGTCGTCGCCGTCGGCGTCGTCGGCGTCGTCGTTCGTCGGCGTCGTCGTCGTCGTCGTCGTCGGAGCGCCGCCAAGTGCGGACGCTGCCGCACGCAAGAGAAACCCATCCCTGAAAGCCCGCAAGCGCGAGGTGCAAGTGGGGGGAGCCCCAAGCACCCTGAACGCACAAGCTCCCTCAACGGCCGCGGAAGTTACCGCGCAGCGCGCGGAGCGAAGAACCGAGGGTACCCTGACAAACAACATGCGTTTACTTCATGCAAGTCCGCGCTTTACTCCGCGGACCTCTCCTGGGGTGCGTTCTGACCAGAGCTCGACCTGAAAAGTGGTTTCCGTGTTCCTTTTGTGTTGGCTGCACCTCGCTCTGTCTTCGTTCCGCCTCCGCTGCAGAACGAAATCAAAACGCGGAACCGGCCGAAGACATCGGCAAAGCACCCCCACAGGCCGAGCCCTGGTTCTGCTCAGCGCATCGGGGAGAACGCAGCCGTGGCTACGACAGGTATCCAGGACCAGTGACTAGCAGCGGTGTTGGTACCTTTCCCTCCTCCGATCCTCAGGTTAACGCCACGCGCCCGGGGAAAGAAATGCAGGCCCGCGCCCCGGCAAGACGCCAGGTCGCAGCCGAGGTAATCCGGGAAGAAGTGGGAGAGCGTCAGCTGCCTCCCGGCGGCGAGCGAGGGGGAGAAGTGAGAAGGAGGAGGCCTTCTCAGAAGGCGGCGGGGCTCCTGAGAAGCCCTCTGGCCTTGTGAGAAGTTTGCCGTGTCCTCGGGAAGGCTCCGAAAATTTCTCAGACGGCCAGGGTGCGCCTCCATTCTCTTCCTCCCTTCCTCCTCCTCTGTCCTCCTCCCTGACTCCTCCTCTATCCTCCTCCCTTCCTCCTCCTCCTCCTCCTCCTCCTCCTCCTCCTCCTCCTCCCTTCCTCCTCCTCCTCCTCCTCCTCCTCCACCTCATCCTCCTCCTCCACCTCCTCCTCCTCCTCCTCCTCCTCCTCCTCCTTCTCCTCCTCCTCCTCCTCCATTCCTGTTCCTTATACAAAACTTCTCCCTTTCGCACCCCGAGGCCAGTTTTTAAGGCGGGCTGGGCGTTTCCCCTGAGACTTCCTCACCAGTTATGCCGCCGAAGCTAAAAAAACAGTTTCACAGATGGAGGGCGGGTCGTTTTCGGAATGTGGCTCTCGCTTTAGCGCCGCGCACATTCGTTTTAAACATCTGGTAGAACTTCACGGATGGGGGGCGGGTCGTTTTCAAACTGTGGCTCTCGCTTGGCGCCGCGCACATTCGTTTTAATTATTTGCAAGAACGACGGATGGAGGGCGGGTCGCTTTCAAACTGTGGCTCTCGCCGTAGCGCCGCGCACATTCGTTTTAATCATTTGCTAGAATTTTACGGATGGAGGGCGAGTCGTTTTCAAACTGTGGCTCTCGCCTTAGCGCCGCGCATACTCGCTCTAAACATTTGCAAGAGCTTCACGGATGGAGGGCGGGTCGTTTTCAACATGTGGCTCTGGCCCTAGCGCCGCGCATACTCGCTTTAAACATTTGGACCATATTCACGGATTGCGGGCGGTTCCTTTTCAAACTGTCGCTCTCGCATTGGCGCCGCGCATGTAACATTTGGAATCATTTGGAAGAGTTTCACGGATTCCCATGATCAGCGTACCAGGAATGGTGCATTGGAAGGATTTAGGGTCATGAGGGTGCATCAGTTACGTTGATTCGCGGTGTTGAAGTCCCAGGAATGGCCTTCTAGCACGCGTCAACATCGTCAAGACACAACAATCAGGTTGACCCGTGGCGTTGAAGTCCCGAGAACACTGCTTTGGCATGCTTGAGGGTGTTCAAACGGTTGTCTTCCAACGAGGCAGTTCCCTCAGTGGAGATGAAGCGTTGTAGGGCCTATGAAGAGGGATCTTGGAGGGACGGTTCATTCCAACATCGTTGGTAACTCTTGGGTTTACACTGGTCCTCCTCCTCCCTCTCCTCCTGCTACTCCTCCTGCTCCTCCTCCTCCTCCTCCTCCTCCTCCTCCTCCTCCTCTCCTTGCCCCTTCCCCCTCTTCCCCCTGGCCCCTTTGGGGGGGCTCCCCAGCCTTCTCGGAAGGCCCGCCCCCTCTCGCTTCGCCCCCCTGGGCTGGCCGCCGAGCCTCAGCGCCTCGACCTGGTGCATCGCGTCCTCGGCGGCGCCCGCGTACTCCTTCCCCGGCGGGGCGCGGCAGGCGCCGGGGCGCCCAGGGGCGGCGCTCCCCTTCTCGGACGCAGGGCGGCGACCGCTGCAATCCGAACACCGCAGGCCAGGCACATCTGGGGCCCAGGATCGGGGCATGCGCTATCCTGACCAGAACTGGGAAGGGGGGGGGGCAGGTGTCGGCGACACGCAGGAGTGGCCCTGGGTAAGAGTGATCCTTGGTGCGCGGCTCTTTGGGGGTCACGGAGGGACCAAGCACAAGCGCGCAAGACGCTACTATCGTATTGCGCTCGGCGATCGGGGGACCCCAATGGGCCCGCACCAGAAGTCACTCAGGCGAAGGCTAACACTCGTACGTGTAGTGGAACAACGAGGTATCGCTACAGTTACTCCCCGGACCTCTCCCAGGGTGCCATCTGACCAGACGCTCGTGGATACTCCAGCCATGGCGACGAGGACTCTCGAGGATGAGCAGCGGCATCGGTATCTTATCCTCCTCTGGTAAATATAAAGGCGTGTGCACCGATCTTGGGCCTAACATGGGCTGGGTCAAGATTGGTGTAAATGTATAGCTGTCGCCGTCCGGTCGGAGGCCTCCTAGCATGGCAGGAGAGCTTCCAGGAGGCCGGGGTGCCATCTTGGGAGGGCCGCCCTAGCTCGCGCCCCGGAGCATCGTCTAACCGATCCCGATCCCCACCAGCATGGCCTTGGCCCCCCTGGCCGATTTACCCCCTAGATGCAGATATAGGCTGTTCCCTTCGGGTTTCGAGAGGCAGACCCCAAACTCGGGGGCTGGGATGGCAGGCCTGAGATGCCGCAGCCTAGTGGAGATGGAGGTCGTTTAAACGATACTGACCTTCGGTGGCAACTCACGGGAGCATCCCATACAATTCTTGCTGGCTCTTGCAAATCGACGCATCGACGCTGACCGACGCCAATCGACGCTCATCGACGCTGAATCGACGCTGGTCGTCGCAAAATCGACGCTAATCCTCTTCCTCCTCCTCCCCCCCTCCTCCTCCTCCTCCTCCTCCTCCTCCTCCTCCTCCTCCTCCTCCTCCTCCTCCTCCCCCGCCTCCTCCTCCTCCTCCTCCTCCTCCTCCTCCTCCTCCTCCTCCTCCTCCTCCTCCTCCTCCCCTCCTCACTGGCACACGCGAATGCACTCTCGAGACGGACTTGCGAGGACGCGCTAGGCTCCCGTGACATGCTGCCGAACGATACGTAACCCCCCACCCCGTTCTGCACACCGCCGACCCTCGCGACGTCCCACGGCAACTCCAGCACCTCGCCAGCAGGACAGAAACGGGTCCTGAGATGGCTACCTACCATACCATCCCAGCCCAACCCGAATACAGTCGGACTTGATTGGAAAGGACACGCGAGAGGACAGGAGACTTCCGAGGGCCACACTGCCATAGGAATGCGAGAAGGTATGGGTCGTGAGGCACAGGACACAAGGCCACCCTTGATCTGGCAGGGTCGACCTACCAACCAGGGCCGACTGTATCCAAATTTCGGGTTGGGGGGCGTACGGATTCCATATGCGTCTTTACGCAATGTTCCAGGACGCCCCCCCACTGGCAATGGAAGCGCCTTGGGGCCTTCGAACTGGGCTGGGGTGGTTTGGTGGGTAGCGATGAGGGAAACGGGACCTGGACCCCAGGCCCTCTCGCGTCATGAACACTTCGCGATGGACGGCTTTCGCTAGCTCTCGGCCTCCGGGGGCGGCTCCTGCGCCCCGCGGGCCGCCAACAGCTGACTCCTGGGATGCCCATCCGGCCCACGGGCCGAGACCCAGACCTCTCGGGGCCCATGCCGTGAACAAGAAAGCACGACGCGCATGGCCTGGGACCCCGGGGCCTTCCCGCGGGACCAGCTTGCTCCAAACTTGAAGGCTTTCACGTGTCGGGCCCTGGGAGGCGATACTCGTTCGACACTGCTTCGGCACTATTCTGGGTGCTCGCCATTGTTTCTGGGATGTGATCCTGAAGTACGATGGGAGCAACATAACCTCAGGCGGCTCCGTTTCCCTCAGAATCGGACTTCCCAAGTGGCATCCGAGTCCGGATCGCGCCGCATCGCCGATGCACTGGCGATGCATTGACGACGTCAGCAATGCACCTCGGCGCCATCGGCGTGGCGAACAGTCGGATCCACATCGAGCCGCACCGCCGATACACCGGCGATGCGAAACGACCCTCCAGATACATCTTCTCGGATCCCATCTGGGAGGCCTGGACAGGACCCGCTTCTTCCCAGGCGGACCTCGATCTCCTCTGAGGAACCGACGGCCACAGCCCGGAAGCGCCGCAGGCCCCAGTCCGTCCGCTCAATAACCACCTCTGGCATACCCGAAATGAGCACTGACAGAAATAAGCGGTTCCCAACAGAAAGCATGACATCGGGGAAGTTGCGGAAAAAATGGGACGCTGCGAAAACATGTTGGCCCGAATGGACTCCATACTGCAACTTCTTGCAGTCCATGCGGCACAGTGTAGGGCAATCCATGTGGTGCAATCCAATGCAAACCAAAGCAAGCCCTGCAACGCACTGCAACGCAACGCAAAGCAAAGCAATGCAAACTCGCGGCGGCGACGGGCGGCGACCCAACAGGCGGCGGGCGGCGGCGACGGGCGCGAGCGCGCGATCCAACAGGCGGCGGGCGGCGACCCAACAGGCGACGGGCGGCGGCGACGGGCGGCGACCCAACAGGCGGCGGGCGGCGGCGACGGGCGGCGACCCAACAGGCGGCGGGCGGCGGCGACGGGCGGCGACCCAACAGGCGGCGGGCGGCTGGCCGAACCGCCACCCAGGCCCAACAGGCGGCGGGCGGCGGCGACGGGCGACGAGCCAGCCGGACGGCCGCCCAGGCCCAGCTCCTCGAATAGAACTACGAACACCTGAACGCAAACAGTGTGAGGGGAATGTACGTCGTTCAAGATGGATAGCAACTGGGCCGTGCAAGATGGACAGCAACTGCATGCCGTCGTCTCCGCATGCGCTCTTTTCGTACGCATCTCGATCGCACTTGGAGGCGGCTGGGGGATCTGGATTGGATGGGCCTCGACAAAATCTGCCAAGAAAGAGAGGTGAGGGCAAATCCGCTGAAAATCGATCCCCGGCCCCTCCCAGGGTCCATCTGGTGTAATTTTCACCCTGGATCCGTTTTTGACGGTGCACTGGGGCCCGAAAACGACCCTGGAGATCGAACGAGGCAGAACAACTTGTCAAACAAAGGTATCTCGAATCCGCATCCCCCCTTCTCGCTGGCAACAACATGTGCTGGGCCACCTCTCTCCCGAGCCCGTTCTCATATTCTTCGTGATCACGCCCGTGACGGGCCCCCCGCCTCCCTTCCCCCCCCCTCGGTCACGTCACGATCCGCGCCGGCATGCTCCCAAACAGACGCTGGCACGAATCGTGCCGTGACTGGCCCCCTTCCCTTCCTCCCTCCCCCCAGTCACGCCCAGCATTGACAGGGGACAGGACTAGCGATGGCCCTGGCCACCTCGGACCCCCAGCCGGCTCTAGGCTCGAACGGACCGGGAGCAAGGCGAAGCGGCATCACCACCACCAGAGATCCCCGGCGGGAGGAGCCAGCGGGGGCCCCCGTGGTGGTGAGGTCCCCTCCTCTCGACCGAGACGGCCCCTGCCCTCTGCTCGGGGAGGCATCGAGGAACTCCTCGCTCGAGGTGGCCTCCCTTGGTGGTGGTCGTGCTGCTCCACTGCTCCCCTAAGTAGGGAAACAAACTCTATACACCGACGCTTTTCCCGGCCTTGCGCTGAAATTCGCACAGGAACGCGGATTCTGGTGTATACGGGATCCTGGTGTATACATTTGTCGTTGTTTCCCTTGGGCAACGGGGGAAACATATACACCACACCACCCCGACGTCGTCCCTGACCCTTACAAAAAAAGGGGGCTTGAAACACAACCCGCCACTGGTAATGTATGTTCCAGTTCCCGACCAAGGTCCGACTTTGCGAAAATAATTAGCAGCAAGGAAAAAGCACGACCAGAGCACTGGATCCCATAGTTCTGCGGCATCATTCCAGCCAGACCTATCTGTGCTGGCCCTGGGGCCCGAAGCGAGGCAACATCGCCAGGTGTGAAAACACTGCACCGCCAAGACCGAAGTGAAACACAAATGAGAAAAAACGGCATAGGCATAAGCTTTTGGCACTCCGCGCAGATTTCTTGGATCTGCGCTGGACCCCCCCTCCCTGGCGCGCGGAGCCAGGGGCGGCGCCGCAGGCGCCGCCGGGGGGGCCCAGCGCGGATCCAAGAGATCCGCGCGGAGCGCCAAAAGCTTGTGCGTAAATATGTTGTTTTTGATCTTCGGGTCAGGGCCCTCCGATCGTCGGGGGCGGCCAAGAGGGGGGCGTCCAAGAGGGGGGGGGCGCAAATCATGGCTGGCGGCACGTGCGCGGCCCAGGAGGTGGGGGCCGGGACGCATTGAAACAAGAAGAGGCGCCGTGAGATCTGGGGAGATATCATGGTCCCCGCCATGATATCCCCCCCTAGTCATCACCCCCCTCTTTGCCGCCCCCGACGATCGTGCCGACCACCTCGCGCGCGGGCAGCACGGCGCCGGGCACGCGCAGCTCCCGCAGGCGCCGCTCGATCTCCGGCCCCTGCACCCACTGGAACTCCTCGGGCGTCTCGGCCCACGGGGCCGGCTCCGCGCTGGCAGGTCCTGCGCGCAGGGGCGGGGGCCCGCGCAACCATGCTGCAGCGTCAGACCCATCGCTGGCCCCTTTCGGGGGACCGCATCTGTCCCATCGCGTCGCGACTCGCGCCGGATACGCGTCGAAAGCACATCGAAACCGCGTCGAATCCACGTCGGATCCTTGTCGAATCCACGTCGGATCCGCGTCGAATCCACGCCGAGCCCGCGGCGGATGCAAGAAAAGACCGCCATCATGATTGGACAAGGGAGGTCCCCCGAATATGACATGTAGCAGGCACCCTCGAGACCCGAGCGCCGGAGCTTTTGCACACTGGGCGTTTTCGCACAGTTTCAGGCCCCAGGACCGTCTCAGATCGAGCCGGCTCGAAAAATGCAGTCTGTAGGGTCTAGGGCTCTGGTCGTGATTTTCCGCGATGTTGCACTTCTGTTCGCAACGTCGAGGCCCAGAGACCACGCACGATGCCCGGCCAGGGCCATCGGCATGTTGAGAGCGCCCTCCTGGCCGAAGGCAGGATTGCGCACACACCATCATAGGGGCAAGGGATGGCCCTGGCCTGTCATGGCGGTTTTCCCTGACATGCCCCGATGGGAATGTTTCAATCCCCGGCCTCAGAGGTCCCAACCGTCTCCCTGTGCCCAAAGTTTCGCACCTGACTTGTTCCAGGAAAAAGGCTTCGCTTGAGGACTTGCACGGTTGCAGAAAAAGCACAGAGGAGTCCCACACAGGGGGACGGGAGCCCTAGATCGCTCGGCCCCGCAGCCGCTTCGTCTGAAGCGATTAGCCACCCCCTCCTGGCACGTTTTCACTCGACGATCTCCTGCTCCTCGATCCGCCTCGTCAACTTTGCTGCCTTTCGGGTTACTTACTAAAGCAATTCGCCCCAACTCCATGTTTGGTCCCGGCGCCCGATAACTGGAACTTAGAGCTTCAGTCTGAGGAAAGCGACGGGATTGAACAAAATACAAAAACAAACCACCTCAATAACAGCTAAGTCGAAGAGGCGGGTCGAGGAGCTAGTGAAAACGTAGATCTCTGGGCATTCCCATGGAATCTTGGGAGGACGGATGAAGCCGAGACGGGGGTGAGAGCACTGCTATGCGCACCTCAGCGTATCCTATGTCTATTGTACAAAAGATCGTGGCCGTCCAGACTCAAATGTAGCCCGCAATGAAGCGAGAGCACGGCTCTCCAATGAATTGCGAAGACGGCTCAGGCTCAGGCGAACGGCTGCTGAACCGGGCGATCTAGGGGTCCCGGTGCCCCCTGTGGTACTCTTCTGTGGTCCTCTTTACCTCTCAAAGGAACCCTCCAGCGAAACGCGACTAGGAGAAAAAAATCCCAGCAGAGCAGCTGCAGTGCGGAACTAAGCATTTTAGGCGAAAAATGCTCCAAACCACACTACGGATACTTTCCAAGACTCTACGGATGTGATGGTCCCAGCGCCCTCGAGGTCATACCGTCGGAGGTCTAGGTAATTATGGATACCGTCTGCGGAGGTCCCGCGGCTGCCACGCCGTGGAACGCCACCGAGCGCCGCTCGGCGTCCGTGCGCCGCAGCTCCCGGATGCTGTCCAGCGTCCACCGCAGGTTCTCCGCGACGACGTGCTCGCACTCGCCGAGTAGCACCTGGTACGTGTACAGCTCTCGCTGGCTCAGCTTCTCGAGGCCACGCATGGCCAGAGGTACAAGACGCGGCACAAGCATGAGCTGCCGGAGCTCCGCGCGGACTTCTCGGATATCTGCGACCGGTTTATCATCCTGCGCCGGTAATTCAGGGTCCCGGGGGGGCCCAGTGAGGGCATCCAGGGGTCGAACACTAAAAATCATGCATCATCTTCTCTCAATGCGTTGGAGGCCTAGGCTTGTGCCGTTATTTGCTCCTCGAGCATGGCCATCGACACGCCGATGCTGTGCAGCGCCCCGCGCAGCGACTCCGCGGCCCTGTCGAAGCGCTGGAGGCCCTCGCCGTGCAGCTGCCGCGCGAGCCGCCGCAGCAGGCCGCGGGCGTCTGCGCCAGGGCGCTCCAGCGTGAGGGACAGGACGCCCTCCGAAAGGATCAGGTGCGGGATCTCTACCTGGGCGACGACACGAAACGACATCAGATGAGCGACGATCAAGAACTTGTCTTGCGCGAGATGACACGGCGACCTTACGACGCAGCTTACGCGGGCCGCCACCGCGGCACGCTACAGTGGAGACGAGGGCGCTCACGCGCGACCTTACGCGGGCAGTTTACTCGCCAATCTCGGCGCAGACGACCCCGTTTCTTTGCGTCGCTTAGATATTACACAGAAGCCTCCTAGATGCAGTCCGAGCAGATGTGGTCGGAGGATCGCGACGCATCGTCGATGCGTCGCCGATGCAGCACCGATGCGTCGCCGATGCATCGGCAAGACATCGGCGACGTCGGCGATGCATCGACGACGCCGGCGTGGGGAACATCGTACTCCACGTCGCGCCGCATCGCCGACGCATCGGCGATGCGGCGCGATCCTCCGACCCCATCCACGCGGACCCCACCTCGGAGGCCTAGAGTACGACGGGCCGTGGAAGGCCGCTTCTGGCCTGCCACGGCCCGCGCTGGGCCCCGGCAGACCGTAGACAAAACCGACTCGCGACGAAGATAATGGGGAAAGGAAAGAGGTAATGGAGATTCGACAAGTTGTGACGAGTGATGGTGATGGGGAAAGGTGGTGGAAGGTCGAAAGGGATTCGACGTACAAAAAGGCGGGGAAAGGTGATAGCGATGGGGAAGGTGGGAAAAAGGTAATGGTAATGGGAAAACTGATTCGAGGTACAGAAAAGCCCTGGAGAAAGGCGATGGAGATGCCGAAAAAAAACCGTAGACCCCGCGGTGTCGGGTAAGACTACTGGGGGGGGGGGGGGGCGAAAGCCGTGGGCAGTCTGCGAGGCTCTCAAGAAGCGCGCCGCAGGCGCCGAGCTTTCTCGCACGTGACACAACGAGCCTGCCACAGGCGCCCATTTTCCTCGTTACAGCAACGTGGGTGGGTCGCGGGTGAATCGCGGGGTGGGTCGGTCGTGGGTTGGTCACGGGGTGAGATCTTCTCAGGAGGAGGCTGCTTCCTGAAGGCGCCGGCAATATACATATACATATACATATATGCATAACCCCATACCCCTGATAATAAACAAACCCCTGGAGATAATAAAGTTCGGGGTCTGGGGGGATAGTACACATTTTCCCCGGCGGAGGATGATGGTGATGAAGATGATGAGAAACAAGTTCGGCCTCGCCGCCCCTGTCCACAATCAAATCTGTCTGACCCAGGGATAACAACCACTCAAGGGCTAAAAGGGGGTAGCCTTTGCTATCCGGGGAACGGGGTCATCTACAGACCAGGCCCGCACCTTCCAGGAAGCAACCTCCTTCCAAGAAGCCTTCCCCCCCTCCCGTCTGAACGTGGCCGAAGACCCTGCGAAAGGCCACATGGGCGGCGAAAAGAAACGGGTCTCACGTGCGATGGCGCAGCAACCCTACGCGGTGGACGACGCGCGCCGTCAGCGCGGCACGCCCCTCTGGAAACAATGGCGCCCACGCGCGACCTTACCTGCAGCTACGCCACACCGTCGGTGAGGACGAGTCCGTTCTCTTCCTATGGGGCCCAAAAATATACAACACCACCACCACCACCACCACAACCTCCTCTCCTTCCCCCTCCCCTCCAAGGAACGAGGAGGGGAAAAGGAGGACGGAGGAGGAAGGGGAAACGGAGGTGGTGGTGGTGGTGGTGGTGGTGGTGGTGGTGGTGGTGGTGGTGGTGGTGGTGGTGGTGGTGGTGGTGGTGGTGGTGGTGGTGGTGGTGGGTGGTGGTGGTGGTGGTGGTGGTGGTGGTGGTGGTGGTGGTGGTGGTGGTGGTGGTGGTGGTGGTGGTGGTGGTGGTGGTGGTGGTGGTGGTGGTGGTGGTGGTGGTGGTGGTGGTGGTGGTGGTGGTGGTGGTGGTGGTGTTGGTGGTGGTGGTGGTGGTGGTGGTGGTGGTGGTGTATATTCCTGGGGCCCGCACTTCTGCCGCTCGCCTGCAAAAACCGAACGCGTACCAAGGCTGCTGCCAGCCCCCCACCCCAAGCCGGGCGTTCCAATGTTTGTGCACTGGGTGTGTTCGCCCGTCTTCGGGCCGTGGGACCATCGCAGATCAATCCGGCTGGAAGCAGGTATGCCGCAAAAGGATCGGGTCTGGAGCCAAGCCTCTCCCGGGCTACGTCCTGACCGTGAGCCCGAATAGGATCATACCGTTGCGAACAAAAAGCAACGACAAGCATGGAAGGGCATTGGCATCGGAATGCTGTGTGAGCGTCGCTCAATGTGGGGGCGATAAATTAGCTGGCAGCGAGGGCTGCAGAAAAGGCGCCCTGCAGGGCCCCTCCAAGGGGCCTTTTGGGGCCCCTACGGGGGCGGTCAGGGCCCAAGAAGTGCACCTTCCCCATTTTTCCTCCCCATTTATCGCCCCACACTCCACGCCTTGGCGACGCCCAAGCTGTTCTTCGGGGAACCTTGTCGGTCACGCCCTTCTCCTCCTCCTCCTCCTCCTCCTCCTCCACCTCGTCCTCCTCCTCCTCCTCCTCCTCGTCCTCCTCCTCCTCCTCCTCCCTTTCCTCCTCGGAATGCTGTTCTTTTGGGAACCTTGTCGGTCACGCCGTTGAGCTGCACCACGCGGTCTCCTGGCCTCACGGCCCGGAGGGGGTTGGCCCGGTTCCAGGAGGCCAGCGGGCCCGCCGGGTCGATGCTGCCCACCTCCAGGGAGTCCACGGGGCCCCTGCGAAGGTTGGCACCCAGCCCGTCGCCGATCGGCTTGTCGATGCGCACGGAGAAAACCTCGGGCTCGTCCAGAGGACAGGTCGCCAGCGTGGGCAGGTCCTCGGGGGACCAAGCGGTACAGACACCGTCATGGTGCGTCCTGGCCAGCACTGAGCAACGGTGTCGGTGACTTCCCAGAAATCCGATGCCTTGATTTTGTAAATGCGGGGTCCACGGAAGTGTCGACCCCTTTTCCAGGGACCAGCTTCGTAACCCGACATGTCTGCCCACAGCCTCGAGGACCAAAAAAGGGCATCCATAAAACGAACAACACAATCGGTCGTGTCCGGGTAGCGGCATGACTACCTCATCCTCCTCTGAAGTCCTCCGGGTCAACCAAGCCGTCCTCTTCCAACCGCCGGAGCAGCTGCTGCCACTCCGCCCGCGAGGTCATGCGCGACGCCTCGCGGCGCTCTGGGTCCTCCCGACCGCCGCAACCAGGAGGGGCTGTTGCCAAGAATGTGACCAAGCGATTCGAGGCACAACAAACATACACATACACACAAACACACACAATCAAACACAATCACACACACACACACACTTTTTGCGTCGGCGGCTGGGCAGAGGGCGACTGCTCTGGCGGAAAGGCAACATGGGGACACGCTGTATGCAAATTACGACCGCGATGCACGGAAGGAGGAGGAGGAGGAGGAGGAGGAGGAGGAGGAAGAGGAGGAGCCCCGACGCGACAGGAAGAGGGGAAGCCGGGCCACTCGAAGCTGCTGGCTGCGGCGGGGGTGCACTGAGGGGGGGGACGGCGTCGGAACAGGGCTGCACTGGGCTGCACTGACAAGAAGCAAGGGACACACACACACAGACACACACACACATGCACACACATACACACACGCACGCATGCACGCGCACGTACACGCATACACACACAACCACGCACGTACGCACGCACGCACGCACGCACGCACGCACGGACGGACGCACGCACGCACGCACGCACGCACACACGCACACACGCACACACGCACACACGCACACACGCATACACGCACGCACGCACGCACGCACAGACGCACAGACGCACACACGCACACACGCACACACGCACACACGCACACACGCACACACGCACACACACACACACACGCATCGGGCGAGGGCGATTCACACAAGAAAAACGATGCCTCGTCAAGGTCGCTGACTGCGGCCTGACGGCCTCGACGGTGACGCCGAGGGACCCAGGATTTCTTCTTAGTCTCAAGGGGCCCAGGGACACACAAAAAAGTAGATACACATCCCAGGATTCCCCATATTTTCATATATTTGTTTTAGGTTTCGTCTTCCCCCACCACTTCCCATTTGTTCCCACGATTCATTGTGTCTGTGTTTTTTCCCCTCCTGATATTCGTCCACCCGAACACTTCTGGCCCGTTTGGTCGCACTCCCTACGTGGGGGAGCCAGTGACTGGTGCAGACGAGGGGGTACCCAGCAGGGCAGCCTCGCCAGGGTCATGCTGGGCCCCAGAACGGTGCATGCTCCTCCCTCGACGAAGCCATGGGGCTCTGTTGAAGGGGCCCAGGGACCCAACAATAAGTACGCACAACTCCCAGGATTCCCCGTAGTTGCCCTTATTTTCTGGAGCTTCGCCTTCCCACCCACTTCCCATAATTTCCCATATCTTCCTGGGAGTCGACGATTCATTGTGTCTGTGTGTTTTTCCCCTCCTGATCTGGACACTCTTCCAAGGCGTAGGTGGGGAACCCAGACCAAAAGGTACCGAAACCGCTCCTGGGACCTCTGGCAGGGTGCGTTCTGACCAGGAGAAGATCGAAGCGAGTCCATCAGTGGTGGCAGAGGCCCTCCCAGGAGGCCTAACACGGCGAACATGAGGCAAGGGTGGTGGTATCGATGCCGTAACCTCTGAGATGGTGGTGGCCAGACATGGTGGTGGTGATCAGCTGCCTTCTGCACGACAGGCACCCAGAAATTCAATACTTCAGCGCCAGGGGGGCGCTCCCTCCACCGACAGCCCGAAGCCGAACCCCGCCGCCGCGCGCTGAGGGCACTTCCACCCCCAAGCGCGGTGTGCTGACGTGGCGAGATTGACACCCTCGGAGCGGGTACCTCTTCACACATACATACTTGTTCCTCCACCCGAGACGTGACACCAGTCGCGATTGAACAAAGATGGGCCGCGTCACTGCTGACTGCCGCCCCCCCCAAACACACACACACACACACACACACACACACACACACACACACACACACACACACACACACACACACACGCACACACTCACGCACACCAGGGTGGGGAGAGAGTCGAACTGGTCAGGCTTCGGGTGGCGCACAGACCAAACAGCTCCACCTCCAGTAAGTCCCAGCTGGCCTCAACATGCCTCCGGAGAAGTCCAGGGCGGTCTCGACACCCCGGCGCCGCCCCTGGTGGCGCCACTGGGGAGCTCGGCGCCCGAAGGCTGGGGTGTTGAGACCACCACGGATCACTCGGGGGGGCCTTTTGAGGCCAACTGTTGAGCAGGGACCAACCGTCCTGGCATTCCTCTAGTCCTACCACAAAACTCTCTTGGACCCAACAGTGTTCGAATAACAAACAAACAATGTTCTTAGAACATGAACCCGGAGTTAAAAGAAGAGAGTCCCAGCCAGAAATGGTCTAAGAACATTTCGTGGAAACCACGATTGGTTCTTAGGACATTGTCTGGTAGGCCTATTGGCACGCCAGGGCGCTGCGCCACTGCTTGAAACTGGGGCTACTCGGGGGGCCTGTTGAGGCCAGCCGGGACTTCCTGGGGGGGCTGTCTGCGCGCAGCCCGAAGCCTTACCCAAGCCGAACCACGACGGGAAGAGCCCTCCTTTTCGGGCAGCCGTCCTTGACGCTGCAGCAGTCGACGAAGCACTCGGCGAAGGGGTCCCCCTCCAGGAACGCCGCGGCGCTGAAGGCGGGCCCGTCCAAGCAGCCTGGGGTGCGGGAGGCCGGCCCAGCAGGAGCAGCGACGTACTCCCGGCCCCCTGTCTACGGCCAGCACGGTGCCCCAGCAGCGATGCCAGATCCGTCTCTTCTGCTGCCCTCGAGGCTCCAGCTGCTGTGCCATCGTGGTGTCTGGGAGAACGGCCGGCACCACAACGAAAGACAGAGAGCGCAGCGAAACCCTCTGATCGGCTGCTTGGGGGTGGGGAAGAGGCTCACCCCACCACCCAAATGAGTTGTGAATGACATGCGAGGCCAAATCCGCCGATCCTGCCGGCGTGTGGAGTCCTGCGATGGTCAGCCAGGGCTGGCCCTGGGATAATCGTGTCACATAAGCGCTTTCGAAGGGACGCCCCTTCTGGTTGATCCTTCCCCGCCAGGGGGGGAGTGACTCGGGGGATCTTGGGGCAAGCTTGGCTATCCTTGGGCCACCTAGGCCAACTAGAGCCCTCTCGGAGCCTCTTTGGAACTGTCGGGAGTCTCGCGGGCCGTCTTGGAGGTCCGAGGGGCCGGCGCAAGAGGCTGAACAACTTCAGAATCCCTCAAACTTCGCGTGGTCTGAGCATTCTCGTCGCATCGGACACAGAAGCGTCCAACATGGCCCGATTGTCCCCCAAGACCAGCAACACATTGTCCATGTAGCTGTACATATATGATACCGGAGAAAAGCCCCAATCATAATCTTTTTAGGGCTGTAGGGCTATAGGGCTATATGGGCTATGGAGCTATTGGGCTATAGGGTAATAGAGCTACAGGGCTATAGGGCTATAGGGTATAGGGGTGTAGGGCTGTAGAGCTATGGGGCTATACGGCTATAGGGCTATTGAGCTAAAGGGCTATAGGGCTCTCGAGCTTTTGAGCTGTAGGGCAATAGGGCTATTGGGCTATAGGGCTATAGGGCTATAGGGCACCCCCGGGCACCCCCGGGCACGCCAGGGCACCCGGGCACCCGGGCACCCGGGCACCCCCGAACACCCAGGCACCCGGGCGTGCAGCGAAAATCGGCGGCAATCCTAACCTAACCATATGAATCCGCTAGGACCCCTGCAGAGGCAAGCTCTGATTGGGGAACATGCGCTTTCGCTGCAACATTCCCTCCTACGTGCACGTCCCGTCAAAGTCAATGTGTACTACGGCGACTGTTGCTAAGACGACTCAAAAAATCCACCTCTTGCAAATCCTGTTCAAATTCTGACTGTTGCTACTGCTGCAACCACCAGGCTACCTACCGTCTTACATCAAACTACCATACTCCCAAGTACCTGTCAAACCACATCGAGCCGCTCACTCCCAGCTACGACCAAACGTGTCTCTCCAACCTTCCCCATACACGTGACACGATTACTGACACTACCTCCGGAGGGTTCCAGACGGGGTTTGGGGGGAGCTGGTTTTCCAGAGAGCCCCCCAGGGGCCTCGGAACCTCGTCAAGACAGGGGGTGCGAAGCCCCTGGGGGACCCCTCCTGGAAAACCCCCTCCCCCCAAACCCCCTCTGGAACCCTCCGGTACCTCGGCTGCTGCTGCCGTCGGCTGCCTCCAGCGGTCTCTGGCGGTCTTCGGTTGTCATCGGCGAGCCCCTGTGCGCAAGCTGCACGATCGAGTCCGGCAGCGTCCATGTTCGGACGCCCGACCCATCCAGACTCGGCGGCCTGGGCACCTGGCCAAGGGAGGGCGGTGCCGTCCACCTGTGGCGCCACGGGCCGTCTGAAAGTGCAGCCCTCGACAACATCACCCCCCCTCAACAGCTGGCTGTGCGATCTGAATGCTCGGGAATCTTCTGACCCGGGTCAATCCAGACCCGGGTCAGCAGGAAACCAAAAAACTGCAATGCAGAAAGAAAAAGCAACGCTGGTCTTCGCAAATCTGGATCAGCCAATATGCGCGGCCGCCTCGCGGCCACGAGCGGCTCGCTAACCCGGGTCAGCCAGAGGGCGTCTTCGCGGGATCCTGCAGGATCTGGTGTCCTGGCTGACCGCCGTTTGCATTGACCCCGTCTCAAGGCTCCCGAAAAGCGAATGCGCGTGGGCGACCGGGCTTCCATGGCAAGTGAACGCGACATGACGGGCGCATCTGAGCCCCACCCCTCCAAGGCTGGGCAGCACGGAACGGGTGCTGCATCCGCCAAGAGCGCGTTTCCGCCCAGAGTGCGCTTCGATGCGATTCGGCATCGAGGGGGGCGACGCTGAGAAGGGCGTTGGAGGCCTGGCAATGGGCACCAACACCAACACAGGGGTTTGCCTCCAGAGGGGGAAGACGATCCTAGATCTCGGTGTTGGTGGCAATATTACCAACATCACCGAGATCGGGATCTTTTTCCCTCGGTGGAGGCACACCGCCGATAGTGATGTTGGTGTCAACCTCTAGGCCTGCGAGGGTGGGTCCAACAATTCGTTAAGCTGATACGGTCTAGGGTTGTCCTCAGCTGGGTCTCGACGCGGTCGGCGCCAACACGCTGTGAGACCCAGCGTGTCGCCGAGCCGGCTCGCGGGCGCGGGCGCGAGAGAGAGAGAGAGAGAGATGGTAAGCAATCAAAGCATCCCTGGTCCTTGGGGAGGGGACCAACGTTGTGAGGGCCAAGACATTGGGGGTATGATGGTTTTGTTGCAGATGCGTCAGACGTAACCACCCACATGTTCAGGGATGTCCCGAACAACTGTGGACCGACGGTAGGCCACGAACTCGCTGTGTTAGTAGGGTTAGGGGCTGTATAATGTTCATCGACTCCAAGCTGCCAGCTTGTAAGGCGAAGTCGAGGGCTGCAGGAAGGGGGCACGGCACATACGATTAGAAATCATGCCGTGAGAAATCCAGGGGCAACTTCGCAGTCGAGCCTTGAGCTTCGTGAGGTGCCCCAAGGCTCATCGAGGGGATAAGACATTTCCGTGGGGAACCTGCTGGTATGCTCCTTCTTTGACGTGCCTACTGTCCGCCACCGTGCCGCGAGGCACGAGTTGGAGTAACCTGTGTAATCCTCAGTCCGCAGTCCTTTGGAACCCAAACTCCAAACTCTCAAATATTTCAGGGCTCCCAGAGTGCCTTCCGCCCCGGCGCTCCCCGCATGACTTCTTCGAAACCGCGAGCGCCCCCAAAACGGGCCACAAGAGGGCCCTGAGAGGCCTCTGACCTACACCCCAGTCGCAGGGGCGGCGTGGGAACGAAGGCCATCACGTATCCCTAGGTCGGACCTGTCCCCCGACAGAGGGATTTTGGACGAAACAATAAAAAATATTCAAAGTTATTCAAACAATAATGAAAATAGTCACAAAATCGTCCCCTGACTATGTTTTTGACTATCTTTGAATACTCCTCCTGTAGAGGGACAGGCCCGACTCAACCGTATCCTTGGCTTGTCACCCAGGGGGGTCGGACGCCTGGGCAGTCGTCCCTGGCCAGGCACTGCTCGACGCTCGCCATGGCCGCCCACTGCCCGCTGGCTGCGGCGCGGACCCGCCGCGCGGCCCCGGCGCGCGCGCCCCCCTGCGCGCGCCGGGGTGCGGCGCATACCCCCGACGCCCGGGCCGACTCGATACCTTCAGGCCGGCCCGCGTTCGGCCCTCGCGCGGGCCTCCAGCTGTCCCAGGCCCTGAGCACCACGGCTCCCCAGAGCGTGGTGGCGTCGAGCGCTCTGAACAGCATAAGGCTCCCAAGAGCGAGCGGCAGCGCGAAACACTCGGGACAGTCACGCAGGACCGGTGAACTCAGCAGGACAAATAGAGGCTCTGCTACCGCCGCGCACGGCATCCGTCACGGGACACGGGAGGATCTACCAGCACTGTGCGCAGCCCCTGAGAGGCGCACGTCCGAGCCGAACCTATGACGCAGAAACCGTGCAGCAGATCGTTTCCCTAGAGTTAGGTCGGGCCTGTTCCTCTACGGGGGCATTTTGGGCGACAAATTTGATGTACTCAAAAATACCCCTAGGATGCTTTCAAAAATAGTCAAAAGATCGTCCCCAGACTATTTTTGGACTATTTCTGAATATCCCTCCTGTAGAGGGACAGGCCCGACCTAACCCCAGAGGTATATGGCCAGAAGGCGCCGGCCGCGGCGCCGATGCCGCGAGCTTTCTGAGCGTGCGCGTCGCCCCTGCGGGGCCGAGGTGCACGCGGTAGGGACATGGTCGGGGTGGCGCCGACTCCAGTCCGTACCATGCTGGGCCTGTTTCCCACGAGCACAACCAGAAGTTGGAGGGGGGGAAGGAGGAGGAGCACGAGAATGAGGATGAGGATGAGGATGAGGAGGAGGAGGAGGAGGGGGATGAGGGAGAGGAGGAGGAGGAGGAGGAGGAGGACGAGGAGGAGGAGGAAGAGGAGGACCACCTCCCCCATCCAACTTATGGTGGTGGTGGTGGAAAACAAGCCCATCACACTAGGTCCGTACCGCCGCGCCGCGAGGCACGGAGTGAGAGCGCCCTCGTGTCCCTGGCAGTCCCCAGGGGGGCCCTCGACCCCCGAAATTCTCAAATTCTCTCGGGACTTCCCGGCGTGCCTCCCGCGGTGCCCTGGCACTCCCCGCACGGATTCCAAAGGGGCCAGCAGCGCCCCAGAGCGGGCCAATTGGGGGCCCCGAGACCGGCATGTTGGCGGCATGGGTCGAAGGCCAGTGGGCCATGCCAAGCGCCCGCCTCGCCTCGCCCGCCCCGTCTGGCGGCGGGGGTGCCCCAGAGCCAGGGGCAGATCGCTCCCCTCCGGGAAGCACAGGCTGCCGTGAAGGGCAGCGGGTCCTGAAACCTGGGGCCTTCCCACAGGCCCAGCTCTTCGTCCTCAGCCGTTTTGTTGATGGCCCCATGGCCCGTGGAGGCGCTCGTGAATGGATCGACTACAGAGTTACCCCAGAGCTTGTTTGAATCATCTGCGGAAGCCTCGTATTATGATCGTAGATATCCGAACATTCTGCGCATGTGTCGTATGTCGACAAACAACAACAGTTCGGTCGAATTCGATTATGTAGTCGAGCTCCTGCTCGACTCATGCTGCACACCGTGCGAGGTCTCGCGCCCGAATCCCTCTCCCATGGATCTCGCGCCCCTGGCTGCTGTCCGCGGGATCCACCCCCTCCCCCAGGCCCTCCGAGCGGCCCTTCGCGGGCCCCGGCCCCAGGAGAGAAACGGCCGCCGTGCGTGTACCTGTCTGTGGGGGGACGTCAGGGGGAAATCAGCGATCCATCGCTGATCTAGGTTTAAGTCGGGCCTGTCTTCCTACAGGGCGATTTGGGATGCAAAACTATAAATAGTCCAACAAAAAATAAAAAAATACAAAACATACCCCAAACATCGTCCCGAGACTATTTTTGAATTTTCCCCAAGTAGAGGGACAGGCCCGACTTCAATCTAGGCCACCAAGTTTTGCTCATCGAGCCCCGCGCTGCGCGACGCGCGGTCATCCTCGCGCCCTCGTGCCCCGGGGGGGAAAGGGCAGCTCTCAAGCCCGGGCCGCGGCGCGCGAAGCGCGAACATCTGCGCGCCCCTGGGGCTACCGAGCTGATAGTTCGGCGATGGGCTCCTCCTCCTCCTCCTCCTCCTCCTCCTCCTCCTCCTCCTCCTCCTCCTCCTCCTCCTTCCTCCCCCTCCTCCTCCTCCTCCTCCCTCCTCTCCTTTCCTCCTCCTCCCTCCTCTCCTCCTCCTCCTCCTCCTCCTCCTCCTCCTCCTCCTCCTCCTCCTCCCCCTCCTCCTCTCCTCCTCTCTCCTCCTCCTCCTCCTCCTCCCTCCTCCTCCTCCTACTCCTCCTCCTCCTCCTCCCTCCTCCTCCTCCTCCTCCTCCTCCTCCTCCTCTTTCCTCCTCCTCCTCCTCCTCCTCCTCCTCCTCCTCCTCCTCCTCCTCCTCCTCCCCCTCCCGACAGCGGACCCCCCATGCCCCTGGGCATGGGGTGGGCCAGCGGGCGCCCGGGCGGCGATGCGTGGGCGATGGCGGGTCGACGCACTGCCCGCCCCAAAAATCTCTCTGTCCATCCTGCTTGCCCGCTTAGTTTCACTGAAATTATGTCTCTTGGTTCTTCCCCCCGTCAACTCTCAAAGGCAACGTTTCTGAACGGGCTGGCGGGGATACTTTTTCGCTCGCAACCGCAAGCGGGAGAGCCGCGCGGCGTCGTAGAATCGTACGAAGGCCTAAAATACGGCCCGAAGTCTTGCGGGGATACTCTTTGTTGGTCGCGGCCGCGCACCAGGGGGCAGGCGGCGAGAGGGGGTCGGGGGCACGGGCCAGCCTAATTAGCTACTAAGCGACACGCAAGCCGGCCGGGCCAGCACTCAGAAGCGGCGGCTGAGGTGCAGCAGCGGCTGGTGGAACTGGATGGCTGGTCTGCAACGCCCAGGGAAGCTGATGCACCTGCAAACCTGAGGCCGAGGTGCCAGAGGTGGAATTAGGAAATGTACGCCAGAAGCGCCTGTCCAGCACTGTGCACGTGGCCATGCCGCGAACTGATGGGGCGCTGTCACTGCTGGCGAACCAGAGGGCGGTGCGCAACACTTCTTGTGGTGATGTTTTTTTGATCTGCGGCCAGCAAGGAAGAGTCCAGAGGGCGTGTCAATCGGGATGACTGGGGCACAGAGCCAGATAATTTGCGAACCCAGCTGTCACTGTCGACAGCCGACCGCACATGCGAACATGCAGAACAAATTAGGGGAAACGGGCAGACGATAGCACAAAGCCATGGAGAGGCAGAGCGGCCACTGTCGAGAGCCGGCCGCACGTGCAAGCAAGCCGACATGGCCCAGGGAGACCGACAGCAAACAAGGCGACGCACAGTGGCGCCAGCACCCGAAAGCCGGGCGATGAGCAGGGCGACAGGAAGGAGGCGGGAGGGGGGGAGAAGAAGGAGGCCTCACTCACAGAGCACCAAGTGCTCGAGGGCGGGACGTCACTGAATCAATCGACGGTGGACATGTCGTGAATCCCGAGTGGCGACCACCACCACCAAAGACAGGGGGGAACGTCGCGTGGAGGCCACGTCACAACCACCAGCGTTCAGAGCCCCGCCAGGGGGAAACTGCGGGGGAACTGTGGTGATACGCGAAGCAGGAATAATTCAAATAGGCCCCAGGAGGACCCTAAGAGGCCCAATACGCCTGTCAGAGGCCCCCCGGGAGGGCCCAAGAGGCCTCCTGTTCCTCCTCGTCCTCCTTCTTCTCCTTCCTGGCCTCCTCCTCCTCATCCGTCCCCCCCTCCAGCTCCTCCTCCAAGTAATCCCACAAGATTCTCCGCAATGGCAGGAGGAACACATAGTCCAATAACTTGGCCAAGCTTTGCCTCAATGTCTGGCCATACAGGCGTTTCCAAAAGGCAGGGGGCGGCGGTGTTCTTCGCTTTTCCCCCCTTTTCTCCTCTTCGCAAACCTCTTCCTCATCAGGCGACGACCTTGACGCCGACGACGACGACGCCAGCGCCGAAGACGCTAACAGCGGCAACGTTGGACGACGACAACGACGACGCCGACGCCGACAGTGGAGACGTCGGACGACGTCGACGACGACGGCGGACGACGACGACGGCGCCAGCGCTGATGACGTTAACAGCGACGACGTTGAACGACGACGACGACGCCGACAGCGGCGTCGAACGACATCGACAACGACCGACGATAACGACGCGCCGCACGGCGCGCGCGCGCTGCCTTTCCCTGCCGCCCTCCGGCGGCGGCTCCAGAGCCGCCGGCGGGGGGGAGCGGCCCTCGCAAATCAGTGCTTGTGGGGCGTGGGGGGGTGGGCGGCCAACGAGGGCTGGGGGACGAGGGACGAGGAGGGCAAAATTCAGGACGAGGAGGAGGAGGAGGAGGAGGAGGAGGAGGGGAGGAGGGGGTAGGGGGGAGGTCGAGTGGAGCAAATGGGGGGGGGGGCGGCGGAGGGAAGGGGAGGGGCGGCACGGAAGGGAGGCAGGGCGGAATGGGAAGGGGGAGGGGCGGGAGGGAGGAAAAGCGGAAGGGAGGAGCAGGGGAAGGACGGCCCTGCTCCTTCCCCTTCCTCCCCCGTTTTCCTCCTGCTCTTCCTGCGCCTCCTGCTCCCCCAGCTCCTCGTCCTCCTCCTCCTCCTCCTCCTCCTCCTCCTCCTCCTCCTCACCCTCCTCCTCCTCCTCCCCTCGCCCCCCCGTGGGCCCCGGGGATGTCCCGACCGGTATTCATCTGGCGCGCGCCAGGGCCAGGCGCGCTGGCCGAGGGTCCCAGGCCGCCCCCGGGCCCGCGCCCAGAGGGGCGCGTGCTCATCAACGCGGCTGTCTCTCAACAACCGGGCGCAATGCGACAGACCACAGGGGTGCCCGTGAAGGAGCGCACCCAACGTCAAACAACAAAGAAACGATATCTATATATGTATATTTATATATATATATATATATATACACACACACTGGGGAGACAAGGAGGGAATGTGGAACAAGGGAGGACCCGAAAGCGGCAGAAACGGGCGCGCGGCTGTGAAGATAAATCGAGAATCTCTGAGACCTGGCGGCTCACACCCCTACATCGTGCGCTTCTGCAACTTCTGGAGAGGCCAACAAGTCCCGATACCGCTACCCCTGGGACCCGCCTGGGTCGAGTCTTGCTGGAACTGTCCCTGGCCCAAGTTGCCCCCAGGCTTTCCAAGGAGACCCCCACGGCCTCCAGGGCACCCCTCACGAGGCCCAGAGGGCCCCAGGGGCTCCAACATGGAGCGAAAAGCTGGGGGCACCTTGGGCCAGGCGCACCTTCAGCACCCCCCGACCAGGGTGCGCTCTGACCAGGATGTCGCGGCGAAGCCGGCCGAGGAGACCGCTGAAGTGTGGCGACTACCGGCATCGCTGTCCCCTCCCCTTGTGACTAACCGAAAAAAACCTTTGGGAGGGAACCTAAGTTAGGAGGGCCAGAAACATTAGGTCACCGCACTGGCTTTGGGAGCCCGGAGGCCAGGGATGCCCAAGACACCCTCGGAGAACGACCCGGGCCCGAAAACCGCGCGGCGGCCCCGAGCCCCCACCGACTCACCACACGGCGTGGTCACCACACCGACCTGGGGACCCCGATCCACTTCAGATCTGGGGGCACTAATAAGTACCGATGTCGCTACTCCCCGGACCTCTCCCGGGGTGCGTTCAGACCAGGATATCGAAGCGGGTCCAGCAGGGGCGACGAGGGCGCCCAGGAGGCCCGAAGAGCGGGAAACGGAGGCAGGGTACCGGTATGGGTACCTCCTCCTCCTCCTCCTCCTGCTCCTCCTCCTCCTCCTCCTCATCCGACATGATGATGAGGATAATGACGATGATGATGCTGCTGATGATGATGGTGATGATGATGACTCTGCTGATGTTGATGAGAAGAAAATGATGTTGATGCTGATGTTGCTGTTAATGATGATGGTGCTGCTGCTGATGATGAGTATGCTGATGCTGATGTACAAGAAGATTATGCTGATGCTGATGATGGTGGTGCTGATGCTGCTGCTGCGTTGCTGATGACGATGACGATGACGATGGTGATGATGATGCTGCTGATGATGATCATGCTAATGATAATGATGATGATGATGATGATGATGATGATGATGATGATGATGATGATGATGATGATGATGATGATGATGATGATGCTACTGCTGCTGATGATGACGATGACCATGGTGATGATGATGATGATGATGATGATGATGATGATGATGATGATGATGATGATGATGATGATGATGATGATAACGATGGTGATGATGATGCTGCTGCTGATGATTATGCTGCGGCTGTTGCTGCGGCTGTTGCTGCTGATGATGATGCTGCTGGTGATGCTGCTGCTGCTGCTGCTGCTGATGATGATGATGATGATGATGATGATGATGATGATGATGATGATGATGATGATCTTCCCTTGCCCTCGATTCCCCCGACACGACGGCGGCGGGAGAACGTCGAAGGAAAAGACGAGGCGGCGAGGCGAGGCCCGCCAAAACAGGGGCACGGTTTGGCCCACTGGCCGCCCGGGCGGCGCGCGCGCGCGCGCTCCTACGGAGCACCGCCCGCACGCCTCGCCGCCAAGGCAGCGCACCGCGCCCGGAGGGCCCCAGACCGGGGGCTGCGCGGGGCCGCGGGAGGGCCGCGTGCTCCAGACGACGAGGCCAGGACGAGGGCAAAAGGTCGTGTGAGGATTCATCGAGGCGCTCTGCGATCTGGCGGCTCTGGAGGTCGTCTCGGGCGCCGCGGCCTCCTCAGAGCGCTCCAGAACGCTCTGAGAGCGCTCCAGAAAGCTCTGGAACGGACTTCCCCTCGTCCTAGCCCCGTCGCGATAACGGCCTGCGCCCCTCCCGCAGGAGGAGCAGGAGGAGCAGGAGGAGGAGGAGGAGGAGGAGGAGGAGGAGGAGGAGGCCTGTTTTCGTTCGCGATAACGGCCGTTACCCGCGCTGGCCGCCTCCCCCCCCACTCTCCCCCAGGTAGCGTCACGATGTGTGCTGACGTCCGAGCTGTCCTTGGTTGTGCCTAGACAATCCCAGACGGCGCCGGCACGAAACGTGGTGTTACCTGCCCCGCCCCACCCTCCTCCCCCCTTGGTTGCGCCCGTAATCGCCGTGAGTATAACAAAAAAATACTCTCCAGCGACTCCGATCGAAGGGTGTGGCTTGCAAGAGTTTCGTTTGCAACCCGCACCCTGGGGGACGCGCGAGGACCTCGACGGAGTTCTCAGACGCGCCCCGAGAAGTCCCCACGAGGGCAACATGGTGCCCCCCAAGCCCCAGACCACACCCCGGCGTAACCACACCATCTGTAACTAGCCGCCGGACCATGTCGGGGATCTACTGACCCAGGTCAACCCAGACCCGGGTCAATCAGGCCTGGCAAGATCCTGCAAGATCCTGCGGGATCCTGCGGGATCCAGCGCCATTATCCGGGTCAAGGCGCCCAAGGCCTTGCAGGATCCTGCAAGATCCGGCGCCCTGACTGACCCCCGTTTGCATTGATCCCTGGGCCTTGAGCCCCGACTATGGACCCCTGGCCGCCCACTGGCCCTGGGCAAACTTCGGCGGGCCTCTGGCGGTTTTCGATGGCCTTTGGCGGTCTTCTGACAACCTCGGCAGTCCCTCTGGCGGACTTCGGCGCGAAGGCTGGGTGGTGGCGCTCAACTAGGGGCCCCTGCAAGGTCGAACACCTCGGGAGGGGGAGGAAGAAAGTGGGGGGAGGAAGGAAGGATGGGGGAGGAGGGGTGGGAGGAGGAAGGAGGAAGAGGAGGGCTTCTTTGATTTCACTGCGGGCACTGCGCGAGATGCCGCGAATGCCCAACCCCCGAAGTGCGGGGCAACGGACGGAGCGCAATGAGCAAACGACCTAGCCGAACGGGCGCGGGCGGCGGTCGTACAACGATGGCACCCGGGGGGCCCACCATGGCAGCGGTGCTGGGCGATGGGGAGAGATCTTTTTTTTGGAGGAGGAGGAGGAGGAGGAGGAGGAGGAGGAGGAGGGGGAGGAGATGGAGAAGCGCCGCGAAACTCCCACGGTGCTGCCACAGCTCGCACGATGCCTGCTGAAAGCGCCGGCCAGGGCGGACAAATACTGCCCCCCCTGGGAAAAGACAGCCGCTAACAAGAGGAGCCACCTGTGACAATTATTGTCCGGGCGAGCGGTTGCTGGGCGATGGGGAGAGAGGGAGGTGGAGGCCAGGAGCAAACCCAATGAACATCGCCACCGCGGGGGGGCATCACGCGCCCCAGGAACTACTACCTGTAGTGCCCCAGGGAGACTGATGTCCGATCATTCCAAGTGCAAGCGTGCCGGGAGGATGGGAGAGGAAGGTCTGACACAGGAGTGAGGCGAGGGTCACTGCGTGGGCATCTGGCAGATCGACGTGCGAACGGAGCCGCACACTCGCGTCGCGGCCGTGGAATCACGCCATTCTGAAAACGGCAGGAGGACCCAAAGGGGCGGGCTGCTGCGCAGAGGCTTCCAGGGGTAAGCACCTCGGCGAGAGCTCTAACGCATAGCCTTGCTGCAATACCTGCGCGACGCCATAGCCTGGCCCAAGCGCGTAGACGCTCTGCCGCCGTGCGGCGAGGGCGCTCCTGGCAGGCCGCGGCCGAAAGCCATGGCGGCGAGGCAGAGCGCTCCTGACCGAATCAAATGGTGGGGCGGATTGAGGGAGCATGAACAGCGGCAACGGGACCGCCCGAAGCGGGCTCGAACTCCCTCAAAGGGAGGTCTGAACAGGCGCTGGGGGAGGGGAAGGAGGGAGGGAAGGAGGGAGGGAAGGAGGGAGGGAAGGAGGGAGGGAAGGAGGGAGGGAAGGAGGGAGGGAAGGAGGGAGGGAAGGAGGGAGGGAAGGAGGTGGAAAAACATGGGGCGAAAAAGGCGGGAGGAAGAAGGGGGAAGGTGGGGTCAGGAGGGGGAGAAGGGGGAGGAGGCGGCGGGGGAGCAGGAAGACTGGGCGGAAAGAGGAGAGGAAGGACGGGCAGGAGGAGATGAGGAGGGATGAGAAGCAAAGCCTCAGAAGGGTGCCCCCCTCCTCCTCCTCCTCCTCCTCCTCCTCCTCCTCCTCCTCCTCCTCGTCCCCCTCCTGGCAGCACGACGAGATGGATCTTCTCACACGTTTTAAACGCGCGGTTCACCGCCAACCCCCTGAAATACAGCGCCGCCTCCCTGGTCTGGACGGGATTGTCAACCTCCTCCGCTCCTCGGACATGGCGCACGCTGCGGCCGCATACCCAGACAGCTCCGTCACCTCCGAGGACCAAATGTCTTGGAAAGGCGGGATGGGCAGTAGCAATCCGAATGGGGCCCTGGCTCTCCCACGGCAAGCTGCACTGGATAGTGGTGCATACCTGGTGAGCGACATCCCGTTTTCAGAGCAGAACTCGCGAATGTGTTACGGCTCTTGGAGACTCTTGAAGCTCACCGTTGGTAACATCACCGCCCACGTCGAACACCGATTGGTGCATGACATACCGGCTGCTGCCAACTACCGCAATACAGTGGGGCCGCTAGCGGACTGGTAGTAAAGGATCGGCCAAGATCTCCATCGACGGCCAAACGAGTCCAGATCCTCAAATCTGGCGGCAACCTCCGCTTGCTGGGGGTTAAAAGCCGTGTCAAACATTTGACTGTACCATCCCCCTGTCCCTCCTCCCACAGAGTCCAACATCTCGTTCAGAGGGGAGGACGATGGGAGCGGGCGGACGAGCTCGTCAACGCACGAGACGCCACTGCAAAGAAGGGGCGCGATACGCAGCCCAGGCGATCGAGCCAGATGTGCTCGCTGCAAGAGCTGGACATCCTGACTGCACGAATTCTGAGGCGGAGCGCATCAATTGAAGAAGAGTGTTGCTCGTGGGACCAGGAAAGCCTTGATGTCCGCCTCCCCAACTAAAGCCAAAGGAGGTGGACGAACTCATGTGGAAGTCTGGTCATAAGATGGCGCAGTGCGGCAGGATGTGGGTTTGGGAGTTGTGCCCTGCATCCCCAGGGAACGTGTCACTGAAAGAGTGGTCAATTGCCGACCACTGCTCTAGGACGCTGCCTCCGCAAGCCAAGCCTGGCAAGGCTGTGCGTGTTGCCACGCACCAATTGGCAATCGGAATTCCGTACACTGACACATCTCACCACACCAGTGCCATGTATGGCCTCCGCACCCATGTAGGAATAGATATTCCCAATACGGCCAATATGGTTCAGCTAGATGGCGAACGTGTCGGCTAGCACCCCTAGCGAGAACAAGGCTTTGGAACGACTGCGCCAAAGTCTACTGCTAAAGCAAGGCGGACGTGGCATGGCGGCACACGTGCGGACTTTGTTTGCCGCTCGCTGCTCCCGAAACGCAGGACGACACGCATATCGAACGGCGCGGTCGCGTAGTTGGTGTTTGGTGCGCTTAGGCCGTACTGCCTTGGATTGCCCTGGGCTACATAGCACACGCAATGCTCTGCTCTGCTGGCCTGCACAACGCCGATTCCCGAGGAATAGTCCTCCGCTCCCTCCCCGTCACCCCCACCCCCGATCAAGCCACCACCCCACTGCCTCGTCCTTGTCTTTCTTTCGTTTTTTGTGCGTCTCTCTCTCTCTCTCTCGCTCTCTCTCTCTCTCTCTCTCTCTCTCTCTCTCTCTCCAGGAGGCTCACCAACGACGTACGATCAGGTCGGGCATGTCGCCCTACAGGCAGATTTGAACGAACGCTACACCACCAAGAATAGTCAAACATGTTCTAAACATAATGAGACAAGTGCCCCCTGGCTATGTGTTTTACTATCTTTGAGTATCGCCCGACTTCAACGCACGCGCCCAACAGCGACCATGAACAAGGCCCCCCCAGGTCCGCGCGCCCAGCCTCGTGATGCAGACGAGAAACACTCGCAGAATATAAACCCTCCCGACCCCCACGAAAAACTCATGCACGCGGGCGTATTCCTTTCGCTCCTCCTCCTCCTCCTCCTCCTCCTCCTCCTCCTCCTCCTCCTCCTCCTCCTCCTCCTCCTCCTCTCGGGCCCCTGCCCCTCCTGCCTGCCGCCTCGCGGCCTCTGCCTCCACAGACCCCCGAACGGAGGCCCTCCACGTGTGCCCACGCCGCGTCAGCCCGCGCCGTCGCCTGCGGTCCGGGGCGGGGGCGGCGGCGGAGGGCACCGCGGGACGCAGGACGCAACCTAGAACGACGAAGCATCCGAATGACGTTCCATTTCTTCCTCTCTTCCTCCTCCTCATGGCTGGAAGCTCCTCCTCCTCCCCCTCCTCCTCCTCCTCCGCCTCCTCCCCATCTTCCCCCTCCTCCTCCTCCTCCTCGTTTTCCTCCTCCTCCTCCTCCTCCTCGTTTTCCTCCTCCTCCTAGTGTGAAATCACCAGCGCTCCAGGGAAAAACATGTTACAAAACATGCCCATCGGGGGGGGAGGCCATCGATATTTTGACGCCACCCAGCCCAGGGTGGGAGGCACGAGGAAGGAGGAGGAGTCGGACGAGAACGATGTCGTCCACGCGGATCCCTTGGGGTCGGCGCTGCATCTCTCGGCGGCGCGGCGCATGCGGCGCCGCCCCTGGCTCGCTCCGCGCGTCGGGGAGCGGGGCATGATGCCGACCTGGAGAGGTCCGCGCAGGCCGCCGCAAAATTGGTGTTCATGTACTGTCTCTGTCTTCGAGATGATGACGGAGGACCAGGAGAGCAGAGCAGCAACATACCAGGATCGGGGGACAAGGGGAACAGAACCGCCGCCGCCGTCGCTGTCGTCGTCGTCGTCGCCGCCCTTCAGAGTCGACGGCACTGGCCGCAAGGCCTTCGCAGGGCGGGGAGCAATCACTGCACCGTCGCAACACCACTGGCAGCACAACCACCACAAACACCACAAACACCACCACCGCCACAACAAACAAAACACGGGCGTTCCGACGGCTTCACGATGGTGGCCTGGCAGTTTCATGGTATCCCGATGAAATACGTCCAGATAGCTTGGTGTTCCGATCAATTACTGACGGTGCGCGATAGTATCCCACGATGGAGTCGATGGTGCCCCGATGAGTTGCGTATGGAATGGTGTCCCGATGGCGTCTCGATGGCTCGGTGATGGTGCCCCGATGGTTAAGCGCGGTGTCAACGAGCGGCGGCGTACCGAAGTTCCCCCAAGTTGGTTATGGTGTCAAGGCGATGATCGACAAGGTTGGTTGAAGGTGCCCACATTGTATATGCATGACATCTAGGCTAGTGGTTGCCACTGGCGCGACTCCATCCATCACCGTCCGCCACTAACCTGCACACGACAGTTGCGCACCGTTTTGCGGCAATAAAGATACAAGTCTGAGCTCGGATTCTCCAACTAGTTGTCAAAAAGATCGACTGGCAAACATAAACAATACTTTCCTCATCTCGTCATACATTTTCGTACTCATCCTCGAGTTCACCGTCTCTACCAATCTCACATATCCGGTTGGCGCTGGAAAAATAGCGTGCCACATCGACCTACGACAAGCACGTCATCCCTGTGAGGCGAGACCCCCTGCGAGAGCCCCTTCTGGGCACGCTCATCCCCCTCTGTCAGGGCGCCTCTTCGGTGAACCGCGCCATCCCCAAAGCAGGGGCTCCCAACTACGCGCCTCGCGCTGCGCGGAGCGCCAAGTGCAGAAGAACTTCACGCTCTCGCGCCGCCTCCCAGGGGAGAGGAGGAGAATGACGAAGCGGAGCCGAACCGCGAAGCGCGAAGAACTTCGCACCCTCGAGGGCGCCCTTGCAGAGTGAGGGATGGCGTGTCGCCCTTGCAGGGCGCCCTTGCAGAGCGCCCTTGCAGGGTGAGGGATGGCGTGTCGCCCTTGCAGAGCGCCCCTGTGGGGCGCCCTTGCGGAGTGAGGGATGGCGTGTCGTGAGCGGGCCGGGCCGGCGGCGCCACATCGCACGCCAGCCGTGCAGCGCCGACCGCCGCCTGGTGATCGGCGCTGGGCGGCCCCAGCGCGGGGGCCGAGCTCG
Organism: Prorocentrum cordatum; assembly: GCA_963575745.1. Taxonomy (NCBI): domain Eukaryota; class Dinophyceae; order Prorocentrales; family Prorocentraceae; genus Prorocentrum; species Prorocentrum cordatum. The sequence goes on from CAUYUJ010020237.1 coordinate 503,528, forward strand.
TCTGTTCGCAGGGCGTCGCTGACCTCGAGGACGCGCACGATACTGCCGGCCTCATCGGCTCGATCCCCTCCGATGGAGGATGCACATCGAGGCTCTCGCTCGTCTCGAGGATGCGCATCGATCCGCGGTGCCCGCCGCGGGGATGCGGCCGCTGGGCAGGCTCGGGCACCCTGGCCCCTGTCCAACGAGCATCCTGCTGCTGGCTCCGATGGGCCCGCGCCTGTGGCCCCGGAGCGTCAGATCCACCGCCATCTCTCCTCCTCCTCCTCCTCCCCCATCTCTCCTCCTCCTCCTCCTCCTCCTCCTCTCCTCCTCCTCCCTCCTCCTCCTCCCCCTCCTCCTCCCCCCTCCTCCTCCTCCTCCTCCGTCGCCTTAAGCTGCAGGGCCTTGGCGCCCCACTGTCAACGCGGCCACCCGACTCGCAGTGGCAGCAGGCCGCGCCTGTGGCCCCGGAAGTCTCCCTCGCAGGTGATTGCCAAAGCGCAATCCACCTCCTGAGCGCCTGTGGCAAACGAGCGCCTGAGCCCCCGACTTCGCCCGGTTGACCCCTGGAGCCAAACCCTGGCGGGTCGCGCAAAGCTCGGAACGGGGGGCCCTCTTCACGCCCACCCGAGGGCTGATCAACCGCCATGCCCATGATCCTCACACAAGATTGTAGCCCCCCCGACTTTGATCATCGAGGCAGCGCTGAAATCAGATCATCGGTTCGATCCCTACCTCGGCAAACCCCTTGCCAAATGGCGAGACACTCCCCCCTGCTTTTGAGCAAGGAGGAGCGCTGTGCCCGAATCGAGAACTTTGAGCATCGCTGAACAGGCCCCTGTCCCCACTGATGGGGCCGTGGCCCCAACGGCCGATTTCATACCCTGGACATGGGGGGCACCTGCTCTCCCCCATCGGACTTTCGTGTGGCCTATCCCCACCTTGGCGGTGGCCTGCCAGGGCTGAGACATCACGGCCTAGGGCTAGGTTGCTCCCATTGTACTCAAGGACCACATCCCAGAATCAATGTCGAGCACCGGGAAGAGTGTCGAAAGAGTGTCGAAACAATGTCGGACGAGTGTCTCCCAGGGCCCGGCACGTGAAAACCCTCGGGTCTCGGCACTTGTTTGGTGCTCGAACTTATTTCTGGTGGTCAAGGCTAAAGTAGGTTGGAACACCATAAGCCCAGGGAAGGCGAATGGATCAACGTGAATGGGCCCTGAGACGCACAAACAAATACACACAAATAACAGGATTCCCCGTATTTTCCCAGATGTTCTGGGTTTGTGTCTTCCCCCCACTTCCCATGTTTTCCTATATTTTCTTGGGGGTCGAGGATTAAGGGTGTCTGTGTGTTTTTCCCCTCCTGACAACGCTGCTGACACGCGAGAGCCGAGCTCGGCTTCGGTGCGCCCCTCCTCGGTGCGCAGGCCCCCTCCACCAGCGCACCATCGACGCGAGGGCCCCGACCTCGACGTCGGCGCGCCGCCCCCCCCCCCCCTCGGTGCGCAAGCACCCGGGATGTAGGAGGAGGGGGAGGAGGAGGCGGAGGAGGAGGAAGAGGAGAAAGAGTGGGAAGAGGAGAAGGAGGAGGAGGAGGAGGAGGAGGAGGAGGAGGAGGGGGAGGAGAAGGACGGAGGAGGAGGGTGAGGACGATCCCCCGTCGAACACCCAACACCAGTGGTCGACAATAGGGCGACGCCGACATCGACGGCCCGTTCTCTCAACGTCGGCGCGCACCCCACCCGCGCCCGCGCCCGTCGGGCAGCAGTCAAGCTTGGCCAGGCGGAGCTCGGCGGGCTCTCCGCGGCCAGGCCGAACTCGGCCGGCAGAGCCTGGCCAGGCGGAGCTCGGCCAAGCGGAGCTCTTGCATTCTCGGGTCGGGCGAAAGGGGGGGATAGCAAAGGGGGGGTTCGAGAATCAGCTCACCTAGCTGATTTTCCCGGCGCCTCCCGGCGCCGGGAGGCGCCCATGTATCGAGGAATGGGCCCCTCGGTGAGGCCGAAACCAGCTGCATGCAGCAAATTTCGTACCCCCCCCTTTCCCAATCCCCCCCTTTCGCCCGACCCGACATTCGGCCTGGGCCAAGCTCAGCCTGGCCGCCATCGGGCTGGCCGAGTTCTGGCGGACCCAGTCTTCCTGTTGCCCCTCGCTGCGCACTGAGGGGCAACGATAGGGGAGACTGGCTAAGGGGGGGGGGGCATCGACCTGGGATCGGCGATACATCGCCGATTGATCGGCGATGGGCCCCCGATAGCAAGTCCGTGGGGTGGGGCTATCGGGCCCCATAACGCCGATCACTGGACGATCTCGGGTCGTTGCACCCCATCCTGAGCCTATCCACCCCCCTATCGTTTCGTTGCCCCTGGCGCAAGCACACCCCCGCACCACCAGTCGTCGACGGGAGGGTGGCGCAGACATCGAGTCTGCGGCCGCACGGCGGCCCGGCGAGCCCCCCCTGGGCCGATACCCGACGCTCCAGCGGCCGGCGGGCGAGGGCGAAGAATGGGAGGACGGAGAGGGGAGGCGTGAACTGCCTGAACGGGTCCTGCGCGAGATGGCACAGCGACCGTACGCGGTGGCCCCCCCTGGGCCGATACCCGACACTCCAGCGGCCGGCGGGCGAGGGCGAAGAATGGGAGGACGGAGAGGGGAGGCGTGAACTGCCTGAACGTTGGGCGCCCGAATTATCCGGGGTAACTCGGGTTCGGGGTAACTCGGGTTTGGATTCCCGAAAAACGAACCCGAGTTATCCCTGACCCGAGTTACCCCTGATGATTCGGGGCTCTGAGAACGGGTCCTACGCGAGATGGCACAGCGACCGTACGCGGTGGCTTACGCGAGCCGCCGGCGCGGCACGCCACATCGGAGGCGAGGGCGCCCACGCGCGGCCTTGCGCGGGCAGCTTACGCGGGAACGTCGGCGAGGACGGCCCCCTTCTTGTGGCGTCGCTCATCTTCGCCAGATTCCACGCGGCGAGGGGGAGAAGAGGACGAGGACCGCGGCGGTGCGGGTCGCCGGCGCCCTAGGTCAGGTGCTCGTGGGAGCGGACAGCGGGGGCGGCCATCGTATGAGAGCCAAGGGGGCGTGAGCGAGCGAGGCGGAAGCGCGCCCGTGGGGAAGTGAGAGCGAGAAGGACTTTTCAGAAGTTCCCTGGCCTTCGGACAAGTTTTCCAAGCCTTCCCCGAAGACTCAGAACATATCTCAGAAAGCGCGAGGGCGTGTGGGAAGTCACGCCGCCTTCTGAGAGGGCCTTATCCTTCTCAATTGCCCCTTCTCAGACGTTTCGAAGTCCCCCGGCCTCCGGACAAGTTTTCCGCGCCTGCCCCGAGGACGCAAAACGCTTCTCAGAGGGCGCGATGGCTTCTGGGAAGTCACGCCGCCCTCTGAGAGGGCCTTGTCCTGCTCACTTCACACCCTCGCTCGCCGCCGAGCGAAGCAGAGCAGGGAACGGGCGGGCGGGGGGGGGGCGAGGAGGTGGGCGGGCGGAAGAGCAGGAGGGCGAGAGGACAAGCCTCCCGCCCCCGCGGGATCGCGTCGGTCGCTCACCAATCCCATAAAACTTGGGTCGTTTGGGGGCGGTCTGATGTGGGTCGGGACCTGGCTGGGCCGGGTGTAGTCTCTGGGGTCGGTGATGCGATCGTCTTCTGAGCTGCACATGGGGGGCCCTACTGGCGAAGGCAGGCCCACCTGCTGGCGCAAGCGCGCCTCCCTCCCGCCAGGCGTGAACGCACTGCGGCTCGACTGGCTCGGGCGGCCCTCTTCAATATCTTTTAAACGATCCCCCTCCCCATCCCCATTCCCTCCGACTCCCCCACCAAATCAGCACCCCAGTTGGGGATACACCCCTCGAAGCCCGAAGGGAACGACCTCTATACTCTATACCCTCATCTAGGGGAGTACAGTCGCCCAGATGGGCCCGGGCCACGCCGCTGGGAATGGGGATCGGTTGAACGATGCTCACCTCTGCTGCCTGCGGGCGGGGCGCGAACCCCAGTCATGGGGGTCCTCTGGGGTCTTCCTCTGCCCCCCTGGCCCGCACGAGGGCCGCCTGAGGCACCTGGGAGAGCCCCCTGGACGCTCCCGCCTCGGCCCGTGCAGCTGCGGCTGCTCCCGAGATGTGGCGCTCCTGTCTCGGGAACGCTGCTAGATAGGTAACCGAACTCTGCAAAGCGGAGCTCGTTTCACCAGGACACCAGAGGACGCAGAGAACGAGGAGGAGGAGGAGGAGGAGGAGGAGGAGGAGGAGGAGGAGGAGGAGAGAGAGAGAGGAGGAGGAGGACGAGGCGGAGGAGGAGGACGAGGCGGAGGAGGAGGAGGAGGATGAGGATAAGGAGGAAGGGGAGGAGGAGGAGGATTATATACGATAATATGAAGGCGGAAAGCGTCCAAGATACCAACCGCGGGGATACGGAAGAGGAGGAGGAGGAGAAGGAGAGGAGGGCAGGAGCAGGAGGAGGAGCAGGAGGAGGGGGAGGAGCAGGAGGAGGACGAGGATGAGGATGAGGATGAGGATGAGGGAGGAGGAGGGAGGAGGAGGAGGAGAGGAGGAGGAGGAGGAGCAGGAAGGAGGAGGGGGAAAGAGGGAGGAGGAGGAGGAGGAGGAGGAGGACCAGCAGCAGGCAGGAGGAGCAGGAACGCAGGAGCAGGAGCAGGAGGAGGAGGAGGAGGAGGAGAGGAGGAGGAGGAGGGAGGAGAGGAGGAGGAGGAGGAGGAGGAGGGGAGGAGGGCAGGAGAAGGGAGGAGGAGGAGGAGGAGGAGAGAAGGAGGAGGAGGAGGAGGAGGAGGAGGAGGAGGAGGTGAATGCTGGGAGAATGCTGAAGGGTGCCAGTCAGCAGCGAGGCCACAGCTGGACAGTTACACCCCCCCCATCGGGGGGGCGGCTCTCGATAGCAATCTATCTCCGAGACTTGTGCTTCAAAAACGATTTGATCACGCTAGAGGCTGCCTCGACTTGGAGGCGCCCCGCTCCCTTCTCATTGGGCCATTTGCTGCCCTTTGGGGGGAGCCCCTTGCGCAATCGACTCAAATACTTATCTCCCGAAGGGGTGGTCCAACCACGGCACGGCTCCGCCAAGAGCAAAAGGCGCCCCCCCCCGTTCACAGCAACCCCCCCTCCCCCCTCGGGAGTCCATGCACACTGCTCGCGGTCCTGCGCCGCCAGCTCCATGGCCACTGCGGCCAAGCGCTGCTGGGCGAGGGTCGCGGAGGCGTCCGCGACGCCGAGGGCTTTCACCTCGCCTCTGATGGCCGCACCCGCCTCCTCCGCCCCTCTCTGGGCGTAGGCGTCAGCCAATTCATTCCCACGTGAGACAAGAAGGGATTGGGAGGACAAGAGGTGAGACTTGGAGTCGAGATGAGAGTAGCACTTACGGGGGGTGACAACTCCTGGGCGCGCTCGGGCCGCAGCTCGGACTCTCTGCCACCAGCCTCGGAGCGCACCGCTTGGGTCGTCAACTCTGCCTCCGTGCCACCCGTCAAACACAGCTTGGTTGTCGGTATAGATCACAATATCTCCCGTCGTCAACTGCAGGCACCACCAAAGGGCCGCCACTTCCGCAGCTGGGACGGTCTGGCGGCCGTCAACTCCCCCGTACCACCCTGGGAGGGGAGGGGAGGGGTCCGAGGCTCCAGGAGCGGGAGGGCCAGTCGGTCCCATCTGGAGGTAGACGCCCCACCCCACACGGGCGACACGCGGATCCGAGGACGTACCCGACCCATCCAGAAATCCGATCCGCGCTTCCAGCCTACGGGCTGGCATCAACCTCTCCCGTGGGACCGATGGCAGGTGGTGGGGCATCGACAGCTTTAACACGCCAGGCACTGACATCCCCCCACTCTGGTGGGGGAGGGACTGGATTCCAGGTTGGGGGAACGATCCCACGAACCCAATTCATACCGCGGTCAAGGTCGCGGATCGCTCGCTCGCATAAGTGTCCCGTTCTGGCAATCCAAAGGTGCTCCAACTGGGCCAGACAGGGGCACTCATACGTTCGGTGGCGCGTGGTGTCGGGTACCCACAAATCACACCGGGTACACAAACCGTCAGTCTTATAACCTGCACGGCGCTGGCGATCTCCATTCCATATGGTGGCACATGCAATCCCCTCCAGGGCGCCAGCTTCCTGGTACATATCCTTTCTGTGCATACGCTTTACCGACGCAGCATGGTGAGATCACCTCCGTCCTTGAGGCATTCACCTTCGGTGTGTTGGGTCGCCTGTTTCCACAACCCTTTAATTACTGACTGGGCCAGCGCATCACAAATTTCTCCAACTCCGTCGGAGAGGTCGGGGTTGAAGCGCCATTCGCAACCGTCGGGGTCCTCCCAAACATCAGGTTCAACCCCAACCCATCCCAGGGACCGAAGTGTGAGCAGCATGGCCCCCATAGGCCCTGTTACTGCTCTCCATCAGGATCGGGGCTTTAGTCTTGCTAACTTAAACTTAGTGGCCGTCCACCCCCGCCGCACCTGCTGTCTGAGGGAGGGATTGTTGGCCCAGAACTGCAGCCACTCCTTGGTCTGGCGCTCCACGCACGCAGCCCAGGGGTGGAGGAGGAGGAGGAGGAGGAGGAGGAGGAGGAGGAGGAGGAGGAGGAGGAGGAGGAGAGAGGGAGAAGGAGGAGGAGGAGGAGGAGGAGGAAGGAGGAGGAGCAGCAGGAGGAGGAGAGAGGGAGGAGGAGGAGGAGCAGCAGCAGCAGCAGGAGGAGGAGGAGCAGCAGGAGGAGGAGGAGGAGCAGGAGCAGGAGGAGCAGGAGCAGGAGGAGGAGCGGCAGCAGCATGACGCCCGGGAGGAGGCCGCAAAGCGGCGCCGACGCGGCGAGTGGGGGCGCGGGCGGGGCGGGCGTCGGCGGCCTGCTGCGGCGCTCGCGTCCGCTAGCGTGAGCCGCTTGCGCTCCTGCGGCGGAGCCGTCGCGGTGCGTCGTCGGCGCGCCGCTCACGTCACGGCCCTCGGCGCCGCCGTCGTCGCCGCCGCCGTCGGCGTGGTGGCCTCCGTCGTCCTCGTCGCCGCCGCCCACGATGTCGTCATCATTGTCGTCGTCGTCGTCGTCGGCGGCGGCGGCGGCGTCGTTGAACTCGGCGCCTTCATCGTCGTCGTCGTCGTCCTCGTCGTCGTCAAGGTGTAGGGGGGGAAGCCCTAGGGTTCCTTCGAGGGCCACAAGTGGGCTCGAAGGAGAAGGTGAGGAAGAGGATGAGGAGCAGGCGGGACAAGGAACATGACTAAGAGCAGAAATGGGGAAGGGAGGGGAAACTACTTGCGAGACAACGGACTGGGGACGGAAGGAGGAAATAATGGAGGAAGGAAGCCCAGGGAGGTGGAAAGGGTGAGGGATGCAGACGGGAAGAGGGATAATGAAGGAGGAGGAAGAGGCGAAGGAGGGGAGAAAGAGAAGGGACGCACAGGGAGGAGGGATGGGGAGGGGAAAAAGGAGAACGGGAAAATGTTGAAAGATGGGGAGGGGAAAAGGGGGCATGCCAGGAATGAGGATGACCAGCGTCAGCAGAAGAGCAGGAAGACGAGGAGGAAGAGGAGGCAAGAAACACGACGACGATGATTAAGTCGACCCGAAACCCGCTCAAAATCGGCCCTCGACCCCACCCGGGGTCCATCCTGCGAAGAAGTCCGCCCGTTTAGCAGTCTCTGACGGCCCTGGAGCCCGAATCCTGCACAGAGGCCGAGCGCCGCGAGGAGAAACCTCTTCTGGGAGCCTCGACTGCGCCCGAACGAGGTCCAGAGATGATCCAGGACGTTCCTCGATGCTCCTCGCCCCCCCCCCAAAAAAAATATGCACACGCCCGGGCCATGCCAAGACCACTCACGACCCTGAAGCTCGAAGCTGCAACAGTTTCACGGACGGAGGCTGAGGGCGGGTCCTTCTCAAAGTGTGGCTCTCGCCTCAGATCCGCGCACTGTGGCGCCTCATGGGAGCCTCCCGTGCCATCTTGCTGGCCCTCGCGAATCGACGCTCTCTGACGCCGACCGACGCTCATCGGCGCCACATCGACGCCCGCCGACGCCAGACGGGCGCTTTCAGATCGCCTGCCACACACTGGCGCACGTTGATCAGGGCCCACCAAAGGGGGGGGGACACTGAGGGGGAGGTTAGTTCGATCTGCTGGCGCATCGAATTTCCGAAAAACCATGCCCCCCGCGTGTCCCGATCGTCGACACCTCTCGGGTTCCGGCGGAGGCCGGAGACCTCGTTTTGCATAGTTTTTTCTGCGGTTTGATGCGCCAACGGGCCGAACTCACCCCCCCTGTGGCACCCCTCCTTTGCGAGGTCCCGAACGGATGCACCCTCGATGGGGTACAAAATGGTACCCATACCGCTACTCCCCGGACCTCTCCCGGGTTGCATTCTGAGAAGAATTTCGACGCGAATCCAGCGGTGGGGGCGAAAGCCTTGAAGGAGGCCTCCAACGAGGCCAAAAAAACGAAGACGAGCCAGGGGTCGCGGTCCTACTCTGATTACCATACGCTGGCGCACGCTGCTGCACCCCTACGAAGGTATTCCGAAGACATGTAAGGCTCCCATGATTTGCGACCAGAAACGGCGGCCGTCCGGGACGATCCAGGCCCCCCCCTTGAAGGCCCTCGGCGAGGCGCAGCCGATGGAAGCCACCACGACGCCGGAAAGCCGCTGGAGAAGCCCACGAAGACGCCCAAAAGCCTCCGAGCCTCGACGCATCCCCCCCCCTCCGAAGCCAAAGAGACCACAGACCCTTCCTGAGAGACGTTCTGGCCAGGAGGTCAAGGCGATGCCGCCCGTGCCCGCGGGGGCGCAGCTCCCGGAGGCCCGAAAAGACACGGCGGGGGCGGCCAAGGACCTATAGAGCTTTGGGGAGGTTGAGTTTCCTGCTGAAGATTTTCCGAAGATGTCGGCTGGTTTTCTCGACGGACCTCCTGTAGTATAATTGCCGACCCTATCTACAGACCGTCGACGCGCGAGCCGCGAGACTCGACGACGTCGACGTCCTCGTCGAAGTCGAAGCCGACGTCGTCGAGGTCGACGTCGTCGAGGTTCGCGAGCGCCGCCGACGACGGCGAGCGCCGCGAGGGCTATCCGCGAGCCTCGAGTCTCAACAACGTCGACGCCGACGTCGTCGAGGTCGACGTCGTCGAACCTCAACGACGCCACCGACGACGCCGACTACGACGGCGACGGCGAGCGCCGCGCGGGCTCACGGCGCACTCCTCGTGAGCGCGGAAGGCCTGCTGGATCACCAACGCCTGGCGGCCAGGAGGGTGGGAGCGACGGGTGGGGGGGGAGCTGACGTGTCCCACTGCGCCAACGCTCCGAGCCACATCCGCATCCGTGTCGGTGTCGAACGCGTCGAATCCGTGTCGAATCCGTGCCGGGTCCACGTCGAAATCACGTCGGTTCCGCGTAAAGTCCACGTCGGAGTGCAGGGGAAGACTGCAAATCGGCGAGCAACCTGTATCTGCGCTCGCGTCACATCTGACGTCCTGCCCCTGCCTCCCATCCTTTACCACCGCGTAGATCCCACCTTCATTCGGACAGTCGGATGACGAAGATAGGTAGGTACACTACTCGCAAAGAAACTACTACTCGCAAATGGCCTGGACCCGTGGCATCGAGGCTCAGTGGCTCCATTGTATCGAGGAAGAGAGGCTCCGTTGGGCGTTTGCGAGTAGGCACTTTGCCAGTAAGGGAACGCGCGCTTGGTGAGTAGGGAAGCAAACCATGCAGATTTCTCGGAACAGCGCTGGATCCCCCCCCCCTTGGCGCACGGAGTGCGCAAAGGGCGGCACCAGAGGCGCCGCCAAGGGGCTTCAACGCCGATCCGAAACATCCGCGCAGACATCAGGAGGCCATGGCCTCACCCATCTGGTCTTTGCAGGCCCGGAAAGATGTCCGATGTGGTGCTTCGTGGTTCGTTCGTGCGTTCTGACTTCTTATGTTCCCGGATAGCCCCTTGGAGAACTAAGAGGGCTTCTGATTAGAAGCCGGCAGCACTGGGTGGCCCGGCACCTCTTTCCGGCGACGGTCCAGACACCTCGCAGCGACGTGCTTGAACCAACAACCTGTCCCGAGAACGTTGTCCTACTTGTTGAACCGGCAACTTGTCCCGAAAACGTGGTCCCATACCCTGTAACGCCCCTCGCGGGGGTAGAAACCAATTTGATCACAATCGCTCTCTGGAACGTCGTTGTGACGCTTGTTGCTACCCTTACCGCGGTGTCACCATCATCATGTTTGTTTCTTCCGCTGCGCATGGTGTCTCTTATTGCCGTGTTCTTTCTGGGTGTGTATCTCCGTCCTGGCCCTCGGCGTCCTTGACATGTTTATTCCGACTCTGTTTGATGTTCCCATCTGGCTTCGGTTTGTCCTCAACCTCCTCCTCCTCCTCCTTTTCCTCCTCCTCCTCCTCGTTCATGCCATTTTTCTTCTCCCTCTGCTCCTCCTCTTCCCCCTGTCGTCCTCCTCCTCCTCCTCGTCCCCCTCCTCTTCCTCCTCCTCCTCCTCCTCCTCCTCCTCCTTCTCCTCCGCGTCCTCACCATGATCATCCGTCTCCTGCACATACTCTGCCGACTTCCCGTCGCTTTTTCCCTCCCTGCCTTCCTGCTCTTCCTCCTCCTCCTCGTGGGGCCTTGAGGGACCTCGCGGGGCATCCTGGGACCTCCTGGAACGTCCTGGAGCCTCCTCGGGATTCCCACGGCCTCCGGGGGCGTCCTGAAGTCTCCTGGAGCTCCCTGATGTTTCCTGAGGCCTCCTGGGGCCTCTTCACAGTTTTCTGAACACTCCTGGGGCTTCCTGGAACATGCAAATTGGCCTCAGGAGGCATGAGGAGGCCTCCTGAAGCCTCGTGGGGCCTCCTGAAGCTTCCTGGGGCCTCCTGAAGCCTCCTGGGGCCTCAAAATTGGCGACAGATTCAAGGATGGGAGCTTCCCGAACACGGCGCAACACGGGGCAGCGGGTGGGCCGAGGCCACGACGGCGCAAGCGCACGAGAGGCCACGACACAGGAACCCTCGCTCGGGGCGCGAAGCGCGGCGCGCGCGCGCGGGACCGCCGCCGCCGACGCCGACGACGACGACGACAACGACGACGACGGCAAAATCGACGACGACGACGACGACGACGACGACCGACGACGACGACGACGACGACGACGACGACGACAACGACGACGACGACGACGACAACGACGACGACCGACGACGACGACCGACGACGACGACGACGGCGGGCGCTTGGGTCGGGGGTTGCCGAAGGTGCCCCTGGCCCACGGTGCCCCCCAGCTTGTCGCTCCATCCTGGAACCCCTGGGGCCCCCTGGGCCCCGCGGGGTGGTGCTCCGGAGCCCGTGGGGGCCCCGTTGGCAATCCTGCGGACACCTTGGGCCAGGGCCACGTCTAGCATCACCCAACTGGGGGCCTGCGCGGGAGTGCCGGAGCCCTCACGCGGGGGGGGGGGCGGCTCCCGGGCGGAAGCGCCGACCTTGAGTCAGCGATACAACGCCGACAAATCGGCGGACGGCCCCCGATCGCAAATCCCAGCGTTCCTGCGCAGGCTGGGGCTGTCGGGCCCCCATCAGCGGTCAGTGCGCGATTGTGGGTCGCTGCATCCCCCGAGCCAGGGGTCACTGCATCCCCCGAGCCCGCCCCACCCCCTCCCAACGTTGCCCTTGAGTCGAAGAACAAGAAACTACACAACCATTCGAGGTCCGCGCGGAGTTGTTGGAAATCCCGCGGCCTTGTTGGGACCTTTTCCTCCTCCTTTTCCTCGCCCTCCTGTTCCCGTGCGATTCCTGTTACAATCCCCTTGCAGAAATCGATTTTCGTCGATCCCCATTTTCGTCGGCCCATCCGAAGTTAACGCCCCGTTCCGCACCGAGGCGTTACCTTAGCACCGGGCGGCGCGGAAATTCCAGAGAGCCCGAGGCGTGGACACAGAGTGAATCTGAATGTCGTCGTCGTCGTGGTCGTGATCGTCGTGGTGTTCCTGAGGGACCCCTGTCCTGATCCCCCGAGTCCTCCTCCTCCCTTTCCTTCGCCCCCCTTAGAGAAATTGAATATCGTCGGCCTTCCTAGGCGGTCCAGCCCAGGGTATCGCCCCGCCACGCACTCCCGCGTTATCTTAGCACCCACACGACGCGGAAATTCCAAACAGCCCGAAGTGCGCCCACACAGTGATTGTGAATGTGAGTAAGTCTGAACAGAAGTATCACATGACAAAAGATAATACAAGCTAAGCTCTGCTTAGCCCTGCTGGCCCTGCTTAGCCTTGCCGAGCCCTGCCCAGCCCTGCTAAACTCTGGTAGGCCAGGCTTAGCCCCCCCCCTCCCCCCCCCCCCCCTCTGCTTAGCCCTGCTTAGCCCTGCCCTGCTAAGCCCTGCTAAGGTTTGCTAGGCCATGCTAAGCCCTGCTGCGCCCTGCTAAGCCCTGCTGGGCCTTGGTAAGCCCTGCTAGGCCCTGCTGAGCCCTACTATTCCCTGCTGGGCCCTGCTACCTGTAAGCCATGGTCAGAGCTGCTGAGCTCTGCTAAGAGCCCTGCTAGCCCCTGCTAAGCACTGCTAACCTCTGTTAAGCACTGCTAGGCCCTGCTCAGCCCTGCAAAGCTCTGCTAAGTTGTGCAAAGCCCTGCTAAGCCCTGCTAAGCTCTGCTGAGCCCTGCTCAGCCCTGCGGGGCCTTGCCAAGCCCTGCGGAGCCCTGCTAAACCCTCCTAAGCCCTGCTATGTCCTGCTGGGTCCTGCTACGCCCTGCTACGCCCTGATCGGCCCTGCTAAGCCCTGCAAATTCTTGCGAAGGCTTTCTAAGCCCTGCTTAGCCCTGCTACGCCTGCTAGGCCGTGCCACGCCCTGCTAAAGCTTGGTCGCCCTGATAAGCTCTGCTAAGCCCTGCCCAGCCCTGCTGTGCCCTGCGGAGCCCTGCTCAGCTCTGCTCAGCCCTGTTCAGCCCTGCTAAGCCCTGCGAAGCTCTGCTGAGCCCTGCTGACCCTGCGGAGCCCTGCTACGCCCTGCTAAGCCCTGATAAGCCCTGCAAAGCCCTGCGGAGACCTGTTAAGGCTTGCGGAGAACTGCTAAGCCCTGCTAGGCCCTGCTGAGCTTTGATCCGCCCTGCGAAGGGCTGCTGAGGCCTGCGTAGCCCTGCTTAGCCCTGCTAGGCCTTGCTAAACCGTGCTACTCCCTGCCAAGGATTGCCAAGGCCTGCTAAGGCCTGCTAAGCCCTGCCAGGCCCTCCTGGGCTCTGCTAGGCCCTGCAAGGCCTTGCTGTGCCCTGCTAAGCCCTGCTGGGTCTTGCTAAGCCTTGTTAAGCTCTGCTGTTCAGCCATGCTAGACCCTGCTACGCCCTGCTATGACCTGCTAGGCCCTGCTAAACCTGCTACGCCCTGCTAAGCCCTGATAAACCCTGCTAAGACCTGCTAAGCCCTGCAAGCCCTGCTCAGCCCTGCGCTGCTAAACCCTGCTAGGCACTGCTGGGCCCTGGTAAGCCCTGCTGAGCCCTGCCAGGCACTGTTAAGCCCGACTAGTACATGCTCTGCTAGGCCCTGCTGAGCTCTGCTAGGCCATCCAAAGCTCTGCTAGCCCTGATAAGCATTGCCAAACTCAGACAAGCCTTGCTAAGCCCTGCTAAGCCCTGCCAGGCCTTGCTAAGTCTTGCTAAGCCTTGCCAAGCCCTGCTAACCTCTGCTGAGCCCTGCTAAGTCCTGGTAGGCCCTGATCAGCCTGGCAAAGCCCTGCTAGGCCCTGATGAGCCCTGCTTAACCCTGCTAAACCTAACTAAACTCTGGTAGGCGATGCTTAGCCCCCCTCCCTGCTTAGCCCTGCTTAGCCCTGCTAAGCTTTGCTAAGTCCTGCTAAGCCCTGCTAGGCCCTGCTCAGCCATGCTAAGCCCTGCAAGACCCTGTTAGGCCCTGCTATGCTAGGCCCTGCTAAGCCCTGCTAGGCCCTGCTAGGGCCGACTGTTCCCTGCGCCTTGGTAAGCCCTGCTAGGCCCTGCTACCTGTAAGCCCTGCTACATGTAAGTCCTGCTAAGAGCTGCTGAGCTCTGCTAAGGGCCCTGCCACGCACCTCAGCTAACCCCTGCTAACCTCTGCTGAGAACTGCTAGGCCCTGCGAAGCCCTAGCTAGGCCCCGAGTCCCCGCAGCCAAGTCCTCCGCTGCGGCCATAACGCTCCAGGGCGCGGGGGCGTTATAATCCTCCGGGAAGGGGGGGGGTCTTAGCCTTCTTGAGGTTACCTTCAGATGGAAGGAATGGAGGAGAGATGCCCTGAATCTCCTCCTCCTCCTCCTCCTCCTCCTCCTCCTCCTCCTCCGCCTCCCTCACCTTCCGTTCTTTGGGTGACCCAAAAGGGGGTCCAGCTGCAAGGGGGTGGTGAAATATATTTGGAGCCATTGTATTGCAAATGTATTGCAATGCAATGTGTTGCAATGTATTGCAGATGTATTGCAGATGTACTGCGCCAGAAAATTGCATTGCACTGTATTGCACGCGAGAATGCAGCAATACATTTGCGCCCCGACATGTATTGCAACCCCACAAATCTATTGCACCACCCTCTTGTCGCTGGACCCCCTTTTGGGTCAACCCGGCATTCGCTGTCCTGCCCCCTTGCGCCGATACGGGGGGGGTCATGGACTCTCGGAGATTTCGTGGCCCCCGACATGGCACTCACACCTCACACCCCTAGTTTTAGGTCGGGCATGTCCTCCTACAGGCTGATTCTGTACGAAAAATCAAACCTACTCAAAACATACCCCCAACATGCTTACAAATGCCCCCAAAAAACATCGTCCCAGACAATGTTTGACTGTTGTCTTACTCTTTTGGAATACTGCCCGACTTGACCCTAGTTCTCACCCCCCCCTTCGACGCCTGGATTTGGACGCCCGAAATGGGCACGGAAGATTGGGTACAATGCCCAACAACGAATGTTGTCCCAAACCAACAGCGGCCGCTGTTGGGCAAGCGGCCTTCTGTCTCGAATGGACACAAGCCGCGGCGGCGTGGACAGCGAATCCTGTTCAAAATGAACAGGAACTGCTGTTGGGCATTGTGCCCATTCTGCCCGTACCCATTTCGGGCGTCCAAACTGGAGGTCTGCGGATCCTGAGATCGGGCCTCCACCCGGCGCGCTCTCGGGGCGCTCCGTGCACCCCGAGAGCGCGCCCTCGGCGAGGAGCGCGGCCGACCGATGCAACGACCCCGGCGGTGGGGCACTTGCCGAGGAAGGCCGACCGAGGCGTGCTCGAAACCGTGCGTACGGGCCGTCTGAAGGGGCCCCAGGACACACAAAGAAATACACACAAATAAGAATATTTCCCATATTTTCCCATATTTCCTGGGTTTTTGTCTTCCCGCCCAATTCCCATATTTTCCCATTTGTTCCTGGGACTCGACGATTGCCTGTCGCCCGCGGGCAGGCGGGGCCTTCTCGCGGCGCTCCCGCATCTCCCTGATCGCCCGCTGCTGCTTGTACTCCGGCAGCCTGGGGGGCCCAGGGGAGGGCCCCGAGGAGGGGAGGAGGAGGTCGTCGGGCGTCGGATTGGGCGTCGTGACCCTCTCGAACGCGGGGAGGTCGTCGCCAGACCGAGGCACAGGCGAGTGTACAGTGTGCTGAGCTCCGGTGCACTGCGTACGGAAACACAAAAAAAAAAGAGAAAGGGGGGGAAGAGGGAAGTGGAGGGATGGGGGAGGAGAAGAAGGATGAGCACATGCCTCCTCCTCCTCCTCCTCCTCCTCCTCCTCCTCCTCCCTGATGCATGTACTCGGGCAGCTCAAGGCGCAGCCTGGGCGGCGGGGGGGGCAGCATCACGCGTGGGGGCGTGAGGAGCCCAGCCCGCGCGGGAGGGCCGACGGATGGTCTTTGGAGTGTCCTCGGATCAGCTGTCCTTGGGGGGGGTTCTACAAGGGAGGGCTGTCGGAGGGGCGGCCTGAGAGTAAGAAAGTCGGGGATGCGGGGGGGCCGGGCCCCCCGGCAAAACCATATGGGTTGCGGGCGACGATTCTGCGCCAACGCGGCGATATCAGTTTGCGTTGCTCGCAAAACGCTGGTATTTGACCTGGTTTCACACTTTCGATTCTGGCGCAGGGCTAATCTGCATTGAATTTTCTATGCAGACAGTCAAAGTCGGAGCACTGGCCCAAAACGACAAACTATCGGAACAATGCGCGCGAAACCATCCGAATCCACGGGGGCAAAGCCGCGGCGGGCGAGGCACCAGCAAAAACACAGCCTCAGGCGGCTACTGGAGAACGCACTCTGCCGCGGGGGGGCCAGCAACAACGGCCGACCCGGGCGCCCAAGGCCAGCGGGGCGGGAAGCCATTGGAGGCCATGGGAGGACACATGGGAACCCATTGTAGCCGCGGGGCGCCCAGCAACGACGGCCGAACCCCGCGCCAAGGCGGTTGCTCGCAAGCGCCCATGGGCGGTAGCGCGCGGGTGCTCTCAGGCGCGCGAGCGCGCTCAGAAGCACTGCCGGGAAGGCGCTCGCAGGAGCGCAGCGGCGCGCGCACGCGGAGAGGCACCGACTGGCATCGCCAGGCGGCCACAAGCGATCGCGCGCGCCTGGTGGAACGACAGACGGCACTGCCCGGACCCCGCAGGCGGACGCAATGGCCTGCAAACGCGCGCGGGCGGTCACGGTCATCGCCGCCCGCTGCCCTCGCGGCCTTTATGCGCGCGCGCGGCCCGAGAGCGGCGCGCGACAGAGCCGAGAATCCGCGAGAATCCGCCAGGATCTGCCGCGATCCCTCGTCAGAGACGCAACAGGATCCACGAGAAACCGCGAGAATCCGCCAGGATCCGCCGCGAACCTTTGCTGAGACCCCGGCAGAATCCATGAGAATCTGTGCGGGTCCGCGAGAATCAGCGGGCGGGTTCTTGAGCCTCCGGGGAAACCTCCTGGGGCTTCGAGGACGTCCAAAAAAACGCCGGGAAGACCACCGCGGGGAGGGCACTGCAGCGGGCCTCTGGACGGCGTCGTCGCTGTCGCCGTCGCCGTCGCCGTCGTGGGTGGCCTCCTGAGAAACCTCCGGAGTCTCCCGGAAACCTCCTTGGAACCCCATGGGCCTCCGATGCCTTTAAAAGCATGCCACGGAAATCTGGAAGGGAACCTCGGGAGGCATGGACATCGTCGTCGCCGTCACCGTCGCCGACGTCATCATCGTCGTCGTCGACGGCGTCGTTGTCGGCATCATCATCGTCGTCGCTCTAGCGCCACGAACGATTGAACCCCCCGACGCGGGCGCAATCGTGGAGGGAACGCGCGGACTCATGTCCGAGAGGGCGCGCTCGGCGACGCGGAGCGCGTTCGGATGCATGCCTGTTGTCAGGCAAGGTATGCAGACTCGCGCGCGCACTCGCCCAATGAGCGGGCAACTACACGCGAATATGTTGATTGTGGATATAATCCTGATGACAATGATGACGATGACGCCCGAATGGTCAAAGTGTTGAGGTGTACGTTCCCTGCGCGGAATTACATACACGCAAGGCAGGCGCGCTCGCATCCAATGCACGTCATCGCGACCGAAACGCGCGAAGAAATGAAACAGCTGAGCTTCAGTGCCAGATTGTTCGGCCTCCCGGGGTCTCAAACGTTAGGGCAATGTTTCAAAAAGACAGGGAGAAGGAAAAGGAAAACAACGCCCGGATTGAATCGAGATCACGAATTACGGCAACACATCATCTTCGTGAACAGTCTTTGTGCCTATGCAACGGTTTCGGCATAACTAGATCTGGGTTATCAGCCCCTGGCAGTCAGAACATCACTAGGAGGGGGAGGAAGGGTGGAGGAAGACAACGAGGATCGGAGGAGGGAGCAAGGAGGATAATGAGGATGTTGAGGATAGGAGGGTCAGCAGCACGAGTAGTAGGCGAAGCTGGCAAGATGACAGCAGAAGTTGGAGGATCGGGGAGGATGGGCGACGACAAACTATTGCCATAGCGGCAATGACAGTCCAGGAACCAGACTCTGTCTCCGTGTTTGTGTGTGTGTGTGCGTGTGTGCGTCTCTTTCTTTCTTTCTTTCTTTCTCTCTCTCTCTCTCTCTCTTTCTCATTCTCCCTGTCTCTCAACGTCTCGGTCTATTGCCCAACCATCCTGTGGTGTTGGGTCCTCGTTTTGAAGCGACGGTCCCCGCGTTCCCTCCTTTCTTCCTCCCCCTTCCCCCTCCTCCCGCCCAACGTTTCACCCACCCAGTACAGCGCTTCGTGGCCCCATCGGGAGCTCCACCGAAGCCCCCACTGGGACCGTCCGCGTGCGTCCCGGAAACCCAATGTGGCATTTTCACTCGCCGAATACAGCGCTTCGTGGCCCCATATGGAGCTCCACCGACGGCCCCAGTGCTACAGCCCGCATGCGTTCCCCCCAAACCCAGTGCAGCGCTTCGTGACCCCATAAGGAGGTCCACCGAAGCCCCCAGTGGGACCGCCCGCATGCGTCCCACACACCCAATTTGGCATTTCACCCACCCAATACAGCACTTCGTGGTCCCATAGGGAGCTCCAAAGACGGCCCCAGTGCTACCGCCCGCATGCGTTCCCCCCAGCCCAGTGCAGCGCTTCGTGGCCCCATAGGGAGCTCCACCGAAGAAAAGATTCTCAATTGCGGTGCCCAAAACTGCATATGGTTGAGTCCTTCGGCCGGATTATTTTTTGTTTGTCCTCTCTCTCTCTCTCTTTCTCACACACACACACACTCTCTCTGTCTCTCACTCTCGTTCTCTGATTTGTTTTTTGTTATCTCTCTCTCTGCATATACGCTTAGACATGGAAAATGAATGTAGTATCACGGAGGGTGGGTGAGTGAGGATGGGACCGAATCGACACGTGAGACGCCCTGTCGGGAAATCAGTTCGTCTCTTGCGTGAAGTGCGTTCTGGCGAGGCGAATTGTGCGAATTCTGCCACTGGTAGTGGCCGAGTCATTCCAAAATGAATAGGCCCTCCCCAATGCCCAGGCCATCGTCCCTGTTGGCCCAATGACATTGGCAATGGCTTTCCCGATAATTGTCCCGATCGTTGTCCCGATGGATGTCCCGATGGCAGTGCCCATGACTGTCCTGGTTGTCCCGATGGTTATGCCGATGGTTGTCCCGATGGTTGTCACGATAGTTGTCCCGATGGTTGCCCCGATAATTGTCCCGATGGTTGCCCCGCGGCTGTGCCGATAGTTTTGCCGATGGTTGCCCCGATGAGTGATATCCAAAATAAGGGCTGTCCCGGTTGTTGCCGTGATGGCTGTCCCGATGGCTGTCCCGAAAAATGTGCCAATGGTTGTCCAAATGGTTCTCCCGATACTTGTCCCGATGGTTGTCCATGTGGTTGTCCCACGGCTGTCCCGACGGTTTTCTCGATGATTGTCCCGATGGTTGTCCCGATGTTGCTGTCCCGATGGTTGTCCCGATACATGTCCTGATGGTTGCCCCGATGTTTGCCCGGATGATCCGCATCATGGTTGTCCTGATGGCTGGTCCGATGCATGGATCGTGAGGAGAAGGAGGAAGACCAATACATAGCGAGATCGGCAACCATATATAGACGTTAGCCAGCGTGGGCCCCAAAGCAGCGCTTCTAGACATCTGTTGTGCGCAGTCAGCGTTGTGAAGCAACTGGGGTGGAATCCACCCTGCCGGCTTGACGTTGTCAACTCCACAACTCGCGCCATCATTCCACCCACCTGCCCGCAAGTTGGTAGCACAACCTAGTGGGCGGCGATTGCGATTGTCTGCTTGGCGCTGGCTGGCGCGTCGCTAGGGCCGCGCTAGCACGCGCAGGCTTGCGCGCACAGCGGCCAGCCAGTCCAGCGCGACCGACGCGGCCGCGGTGGCGCTGATCGCTGGGGACTTCCCAGCGCGTCTCGCAGGCCGCGCTCTCGCGCGGGCACTTCAGTGCAAGTCGGGGACTCGGGCGGGCGCGTATGATGGCGATGTGGACAGCGGCAGACACGATGATGATTGTAGCGATACTGGTGGCGACGATGACGATGGCGATGACTACTGCAAGGCCACCGATGACGCCAATGCTGATCACGCCGATGATCACCATATTGGTCTTCACAGCGTTCAAGACGGTCAAAATGTTCCCTTAAGATCGCCCCAAGACGGCCACATAGGCCCCCAATGAGGGCATCACAGCTGCCCAAGAGAGGCTGAAGACGGCCCACGAGGCGCCCAAGATGGCCCAAGAGAGCCCCGACAGGGCATTTAGAGAGACCCAGTCAGGAGGATTCGAACTCGCATTTCGAGCCCTCCGCCCTACGGGGGGTCCGAGACCGCCAGCAGGCCCCCAAGAAGTGCACAAGATGCCCCCCAGGACGCCCAAAATAACTGCCAAGAAGCCCCCCAAACTGCCCCCCAGAGGCCCACTGTTTCCAAGACGCTCTCCGTTGAGGCTTCCCGAGGGAGCCAGACATGCATCCAAGAGACCTCTGACCACCAACCCAGGCACGGTAGCGGTATGCTCATTGCCCAGCCTTCTATATTTGGCCCCAGGCCATCCCGGAGCGATCCACACGAGGGTCCCAAGAGGCAACCCCCGAGAGAGAAACACCACGGCTGAAAGAACCCCCAAGCACAGACACACACACACAGCCACACGCACACACAGACACCCACACACACACACACACTCACACTCACACACGCATACACCACACACACACATACACCACAGACACACGCACACACACACACACACACCACGCGATAGCCACGACAATACCGAGCTGTCCAATGACACTTCCTGCACGGCCCAAGGAAAAGCAGAAAATAGCCCCAGAAAACAAGGATGGAACCCGAGGACTCCCGACGCGCTACAATGCCCCCATCGTGGAACTTTACATGCTCCTCCTCCTCCTCCTCCTCCTCCTCCTCCTCCTCATCCTCCCCCTTTTCATCGTCGTCACCCTCGTCGTCGTCATCGTCGTCGTCGCCGTCGTCGTCCCCTCGGGGAGGCGCCTGAGACTAGAACATCTCAAAACGTCGGAGGCAGGAGACAGATGGAGAACGGAGGAAGAGGATGAGGAGTGAAGGACCAGGAGGAGTGGGAGAAGAAGGAAGTAAAAGTGCCCGAAAAGGGCACCAAGACCAAGCGCCGCCGACCTCACGATCCAGATACGGGGTGTGCCGACATGAGCGGGGCGACAAGATGCGAACCTTGGCTCTGGGGCTGTCGGTAGAGCTCCCAATCGGGTACGACCCGTGTGAACAGACAATCAACATTGTCGGAGGAGCTCCCAATCGGGTACGACCCATGCACACTTTGTTCCTGGACCCGAGAATGGAACCCACGGGGGGCGGGGCGATCCGTGAGGGCCACTCCGAGATTGGTGGGAGGACGATGTGTGAACCCTGCCTTCCTCTGGAGCCGTAGGCCTCGGCTAAATCCACGTGATTGGTATATGTTGATGCCTGGTCAGAGTGATGGGGGCCGAACGGTCATTCACTGTCCGTGGGCGCGTGGCTGTTATGGGCGTCCGCGGTGCGGATTGTTGTCGTTGGTGTTGCTGCTGCTGCTGTTGCTGCTGCCGCTGTTGTTGCTGCTGCTGCTATTGTTGTAGGTGGTGGTGCTGCTGTTGTTGGTGTTGACTGTTCCTTCAGAGCCCTGTTTTTGTACAAGGGGGAGCGAGGGGTCACACTGTATTCCCAGATCACGCTCTCGCGCAGCACGCCCTCAACATGTATACAGGACTCACGCTCTCGCGTGGGACTTCCTCGCAATGTATCCAAACGCCGCGCCCTCGACACTCAGGACTCACGCTCTCGCTGTGGATGCCTTACGATTTATCGGGGAATCGCGCTGTTGCTCGAGACCTGCTCGCTATTCATGCAGGACGCACGTTTCAGCAACCCGCCTGCTCGTCCTGGCCGCCTGGCCCCGCCTTCCCGACTCGCACGCTGGAGTCTACCCGCCCGATCGGCACGTCTGATCCTGCCACGTGTTTTCTGCTCCTAACCCCCTCCTGCTACGCTCCCTCGTGCTCCATCCTCCTCCCTCTCCGTTGTCCCTTCTTTCCATCCGTCCTCTGTTCCCCTTCCTTAGGGGCTGCGCGAAATACCCGCATTAGGGAATAAATATATACCCCTTATAAGGGGGTACGATCGAAGACGAAGAAGGCGGGTGTCGAGGGTTTGGGATGTACGTGTTGAATGGAACGCCAGCAGATAAGAGCGAACAGTCTTAAAATGGGTGTTGTTGTTGGTGGTGGTGTGTTTGTTGTTGGTGTTGGTGTAGTGTTGCTGTTGCGGTTGGTGTTGATGTGGATGTTGGTGGTGTTGTAGTTGTTGGTGCTGTTGTTGGTGCTGCTGTTGCTGTCGCTGTTGTTGTTGTTGATGTTGTTGCTGTTGTTGGTGGTGGCGTGTTGTTACTGATGTGATTGGTGTTGCTAGTTGTGTTGTTCATGTTGTTGTGCGTGTTGCTTGTTGTTTCTTGTTTGTTGTCGTCGTCCGCAACCCAACCTCGACCCACCGGCGATCCACCCACGACCCGACCGCGACCCGCCCGCGACCCACCCCGCGACACTCCCCGCGCCCGCCTCTGCACTCTTATCCGTAACTGAGGGGAACTACCTACACGTTTATTTCCATGTGGGTCACTACTTCAATGAAGCTTTCTGTGACCGAATCGCACCATCCAGTGAATGTCAGTGGCGACGAGGAGGAAGGATAGAGGCCTCCTAGATGGGGTCGGAGTAGATGGGGTCTGAGGATCGAGCCGCATTGCCGATACATCGGCGATACATCGCCGATTCGTCGGCGATGCATCGGCGACATCGGCGATGCATCGGCGACTCCAGCGTGGAGACGATCGGGATCCACATCGAGCCGCATCGCCGATGCATCGGCGATGCGGCGCGATCCACCGACCCCATCCACTCGCACACTATCTGGGAGGCCTAGAAATGAGGAGAGAGGAGGGAGGAGAAGGAGGGGGAAGAGGGGGAGGAGAAGGAGGAGGAGGAGGAGGAAGCGGAGGAGGAGGAGGAGGAGGAGGAGGAGGAGGAGGAGGAGGAGGAGGAGGAGGAGGAGGAGGAGGAGGAGGGGGAGGAGAAGCAGGTTCCTCATAACCCTTCCTGTATTTCACAACCCCCGCGCGCGGCTCGCACCGGAGAAAAAGGGAGAACGCAGGGCACGGGGCAGACAGGGACGCTGGGGCTCGGTGAGGGCACCCAAACGCCCTGCATGTATGCTGGCGTACCGGGGGCCCAGGGCCTGGACCGGGACGCCCTCCCGATTTCCCCCACGACATGTTTGACCCCTTCTGGGGCCTCCCGGAGGCCACCAAAAAGCGACCAGAGCGGCCTGACAGGGCCGAAGACGCCCGAATATTGTTTCAAGACGGCCCCGAAGACGTCGGAGGCTCCAAGATGCGCCCCGAGATGGCCTCAGGAGACCAAAATTGCTTCATCCCCTGGGGGGACGGTGCATTCTTAGCATATTCGCTGTTTGGGTCTGAACAGCGTCCTCACAGGCCCAAGAGGCCCCACAGATCGCCCCAAAAGGCCTCCAAGAGAGCCCAAGGACGGCCCAAGAGAGCCCTAAGACAGTTAGCACCCAAGATTGCCCAAGAGGAGTCCAAGAGGGGGAACTCCAACTGACCTTCCCAGCCCGCCGCCACGAGTGGGCCCCCGAGGCCGCAGCAGACACCCAAGAGGCCCCCAAGGGCCCTAAAAGATGCCACAAGAGGCCCCCACATGGCCCACATGAGGCCACAAAAAACTCCAACACTCGCTCCACGAGGCGCCCGGGAAGCATGCCAAGAGACCCCGAATTGTAGATACCCATGGATCCTTTGGCCCAAAACACAAGTTCAGGACAGTAGCGGTATGGGCCGAAGGACATAGAGAAGCAGGCATTCGTGTTGAAGACGGACACATCCATATGCATTCATGATTAGCGCAGGGCGCGGGTCTCTCTTCATACACTGCGCGCCGCGGGGCAATGCGAAAAATGGCTGCTGCGGAGCAAACGAGCACGGGTGTGCTGCGTTCCTGAATTCCGTGTAGGACACAATCCGGGCAAAGGGTGTGCCGAATGATTCGGGTACCCCCGCGCGACTGCCCCCACTGAGGCCACAAATTGACCTCCTTCAAGCACGACCCGTGCGAGGCATGTTCCGAAATGGGCGGGGGTACGCTATTCGGAACTGCCCATGGGGGGAACTCCTTCTCGGGCATGGTTCGTGTAACGGGTCTACCAACATGGGCGGGGGAGCGCTGTACGAAACTTGTTTCTGGGCCTTCAGGTGGCGCTCCTTGTCCTTGTGGGCACGATCCGCGTGATGCGGTGTGCCGCAATGGCCAAAGGGGGTCGCAATACGAACCTTGCCTTTGGGGCCATCGTCCGTGGAACTCCCGGCGGGCCACGATCCGTGTGAGAGGTGTGCCGAAGTGAGCGTGACGACGCTATGAGAATTCACTCTGGTGCAGCACATGCAGCTGTTTGCGGGGCCAGATACGCGCGAAGGGCATGCCACTATGCGAACCGTGTCTGTGGGGCCGTAGGTGGAGCTCCCTGTGGGGCGCGATGGGGACGCTGGCCACGCCTGCATCTGGGGCCGCAGGTGGAACTCCCTGAGGGGCACGACCCGTGCGACAATCTATGTCCTCCAATGCTGAACACTTCTAAAACCAGAGCTTGTCATAATCGAAGCGCGCGCGAAGCGTGCGCGTTGTTCTAGCACATATATACACACATACAATTGGATTTACATGTATGCAACAAAAAATAATGAACCTACCTGATGATGCCCCGATGTTTGTGCACTCGTGAGTCGACGTATGAGAACAATGCAAATCAAAGGTGGCGTGATCCCCAACCGTACTTCTCGTCCCAAGGGTGGCCGATGTGCGTGGTGTCTCTTGTTTGTTGTGTTCCTCTCTCCTTCTCTATTTCTATATGTCTATTCCTCCTACCAGGGGGCCAGGTAGAGGAGGGAGAAGCGGCGGAGGCGGAGGGACAATGTGTGTCCTCTCTGTCTCTCTCTCTCTCTCTCTCTCTTTTTCTCTCTCTCTCTCTCTCTCTGTCCCGCTCTCTCTCTCTATCTCTCTCTCTCTCTCTTCCTCCCTGCCTTATCCTCCCTCCTTCTTTCTCTTTCCCTCCATGCCTCCCTCCCTATCTCTCTCTCTCTTTTTCCCCCGTTATCTCTCTCCCTCTCCCTGTATATACATGTATATATAAATACATATATATATACATATACGTATATCCCCCTTTTCTCAATATATTTATAGTTAGGCATATAAACACAAATGTTCACCACCGTGCCGTGAATACTGAATGGAGGGTCCCCTGGCTCCGTCAAACCTTCCGTATGTAATATACAGTCAACCCGTATCAGAAGGATCCGTGGTCAGGATGCAAGGGCCTTGGAGTGCCACGTTAGCGTTTCTCGAACGAGGTTGGTCAGCGAGAGTCGCTAAGGATGGACCGATGGGGGCAAGGGTGCAAGGGTACCCTTGGGAAGGTTGCCCATCCTTATTATGCGGGGTGAGTTCAGGTTTGTGAGAGGCGCAAGCCCCTGAGGAATGGATTTCTTCGAGCGTTCCGCGCGAGAAGGCCAATCAGAGGCCCGCATCATTGATTCCCACACAAGTGTTTCAGCGAGTGTAGCGCTCTCGCCTGTTCGCGCTTCAAGCGCTTCAAGACGGCCCGAGGGGACCTCCAACATGGCCCCAAGATCCACAGAGCTGCGCGAAAGACAGAGAGAGAGAGAGAGAGAAAGCGAGAGAACGATAGCGAGCGAGAGAAAGAGACAAACGTAAAGACAGAGGGAGGAAGGCTTTTTTTACGACTCGCGATAACTACCGTTTCCAGGGATGCTCCCCCCTCCCCCACGCCTGGTAACTTCACGATTCGCTCCGGCGCCGTCCTTCGCCCCCCCTCCCTCCCCCGGCAACGGCCGTTATCGCCAGGGGATAAAAACGAGCCCGAGAGAGAGAGAGAGAGAGAAAGAAAGAAAGAACTAAAGAAAGAGGGAGAGAGCGAGGGAAAGAGAGAGAGAGAGAGGGAGAGACATAGAGAGGCAGAGAAAGCGAGGTAGGTGGAGGTGTGGTCCCCAACCCCCCAGCCCCCCGCCGCAAACCAGCCCCCAAGTTCCCAGCCCCGACCTAATCTGGTGCTGCTCGATCCATGGACCTCACCGATCTACCCCGCCCCGATGCCCGCTCCTCCCCGATCCGCGAAGTGCCGATGGGGGCCGAGAGAAGCCCGCCGAGCAGAAGTGGGCTCCTCTTGAAGCGCCGCCAGGCGTTCTGGATGCACAGCATCTTCGCAGCCACCACCCGGCGGCGCCTCGCAAAGCAGGAGCAGAGCACTCGGAGGAGGGCCCCGCGGAGGCGCTCGGGCGGGCTTCAGGGGCGTCCGCGCGCGGCTGACGATCGGAGGGAACAGGTGCCGCTTGGCGCAAGCCTGCCAAGGCTCACACAAATCGCGAACAGGGGGGGTGCAGGCAAGAACGGTGGGAGTATGCTCGCAGGGAAAGGCGAAAAATCATTCGTTCACCAGGGAGCTTCGGAATGCATGCAACAGATACAGTAAAGAACAATACCTGATAACGAAGGCATTACCGAATGCGTTGAGCATCTGCATTGGACAAACGTTCATAGACAATGTCTTGAAAACTATCCTCAAAAATGCAATTGCAACAATGTGTGTTCAATCCATCCAGAAGGTTGGAGCACGCATCCACTGCTACGGGTAATCCCCACCAAGGGGTGCTGCGAATGGCTCCTGAAACCTATCGCGTGTATCATACATCAACTCACGTATATGGCCCGTGCACGCGTTATATGATAGTGTAACATTGTCAACGTGAACCCTACGCTGCGTACACACTGATTAATCACGTCATGCGCTGCGCATGAATGGCGATGTGCTCATTACATGTCTTTTTGTCACGGGACTGCCGTGATTGCGTGTGGTAGGGATGCCTGGTGCAGATGCATGTTACTTCCCTGTCGATCCTATTGTAATGAACTCCTGGTGTGTTCTGAAGGCACGTTCTCCATGTATGTGATTGGCGACCCGCCATGACTAATGGTCTCTGTGTTATCGACGCCTGGTGCTGGCATCTTCTCGGTGTGTATACATGCTGTATGTGCGCACCTATAACATATATCTGGCGTTCGTTATTGGCGCATGGGCTTCATCTCTGGTTGGTGTACGCCACCGGTGTTCGGTGTTTGTGTGTATGTGTGCGTCATTGGTGTATGTTACGTGTGTCTGTTACTGGTGGTCGCCACTACTGTCCAGTAATGATGTCTCGCACTGGGGTATGGTGTTGATGCGCGTGCTCTACGGATAATGTTAGTGTGTGTGTGTGTGTTTGGACGTTGCGCCGGTGATGAGTGACATAAGCGCTGAGTCGTATAGTACGGTGTGTTGTGGTGCGATTTGGTAGCTGGGCGGGTCCGAGCTGCGCTAAACGGGCCACTCAAGGTCCGACTTGCGCAGCTAGATGGGAGGGGGCTGTGCCGCGCAAAACAGACCACTACCGGTCCGATTTGCGCAGTCAGTTTGGTGGGGGCTGCACCGCGCAAATCGGACCACAAGCGGTCCGATGCGGCAGCTAGCTGGCCAGGGCCGAGCTGCGCTAAACGGACCACTGACGGTCCGATTTGCGCAGCTAGCAGGGCGGGGGCTGGCGAGAGAAAGGACTGCGCTCCTACTACTCCTCCTCCTCCTTCCCAATTCAGCGCCTCCTCCTCCCTCCCCTTGCCCCGCTCCTCGAGCTCCTTCCTTGTAGCCCTCCCTGGCCCCTTCCCCCCATCTCCTTCTCTCCCCGTCCTCCACCTCCATCTCATCCTCCCCCCTTACTCCTCCTTCCCCTTCCTCCTCTCCGTCTGACGATCCGTCTGACGATGGCAGCGCCACCAATAACGACGCCGAGGACGACAACGACGGAGAACGACCGACGACAGATAACGGACGACAACGCCGACGCAGACGACGACCAACGCCAACGCCAACGCTCACGCCGCCGCCGCCGCCGACGACGACGACGACGCCATCGGCGACGGCGACGGCGACGACGACGACGACGAACCCGCCGCGCCGACTGGCGCGCCTGCGTACGAGGAACCCGCGCACGGCCGCCTGCGGCTGCACCGCTCCCCCCTCCCCCCATCTCCCGGTCAGCGGTTTCGGCCTCGTCGTCTTCTTTGTCGTCTTTCTCCCCATCGACGGGGAGTGGGCGGGAGGAGCAAGGGGGGAGGATGAGACGGAGGTGGAGGACGGGGAAAGAAGGAGTTGGGGGAAGGGGCCAGAGAGGGCTACAAGGACGGAGCCCGAGGAGGGGATGCAAGAGGGAGGAGGAGGCGCTGAATCTGGAAGAGAAATGAGTAGTAGGAGCACATTCCGGGCCTCTCCTGGATGGGTCCTCGTTTGTACAGTATCCTCCTCCTCGTTTTCCATCCTCTTCCATCTCCTCCCTCCTCTCCCTCTCCTCCTCCGCCCTCCGCCCTCCTCCTATCCGACCCTCCCTCCCCCCGCCCCTCGGCCACCTGCTGGTCCCCGCCCCGATTACCCCCCCTCGCTGGGGCAAGGATGTCGTCATGGTAAGATTGGCTCAGGATCTGTTCCAGGATTTCCAGAATGCTTATCTAGCGGCGCAACTGATGCGGAACATCCAGGAAATACTGGAGACCACGGAAGCCTTGGAGATCCGGACACGCTAAGCAGCGCAGGCGCGTACACGCAAAGCAGCGTCGGCCGAAACAGCCCTCCGATGTACACGCCAAGCACCAGCCGCACAGGATACACGCGGAGTGCGGAGCTGTAGAGGCGCGCGCTCCCAACGGCACGGGAAACATTTTTTGCTGCTCTGAAATTCACGACTGTTGAACTGTAACATGACATTCATCTGCGGCCGGACTCGGAGAACAATATGCCACAAAAAAAAACTCGAGCCAAGAGCCAGCAGATCACGAGGCTCTGGCGCACATGATAACTCCGCGAAGTCTGCCTGGTGCCCTTTCAACTCTGTGAGCGAACGCAAAAGGGCACCGGCCCACAGGGCCCCCGTGACCGGGCCCTCTCCGAGTCCTCCCTCTTTGCCCTCCTCGGGCGGCGAGCACAAGGGGGGCGGGCAGGGGGAGGGGGAGAAGGCCCGCGCCTCTCTAAGCAGGCAGGGATGCTTCCAAGAAGCCTTCTCCCCCCCCCTCTCGGGGATGGACAGACCCCCCTTTAGTAAAACGTGGTTTAGTGAAAACGACCTGAGGCCTAAACCTGGCGGGCGCAAGCCTGGAAAATAACGGCCGCGGCGCCCTCTCGAGAGCCGAAAACGGACAATTCACTAATCGACGTGTCACTGTTGGGGCTTCTGTCCGCCCCCGACCTCCCTTTGGAGCAGTGCTCGACCGTCCCGGTAGTCCTACGGGCCTACCACGACATGTTCTCAGAACCCGAACGTGCTCAAACGTTCTGAAAGCATAGAAACCCGATGTGCCAGAACAAAACAGTCTCAGCCAGAAATGTTCTAAGGACGTGTGGGGCAAACCATTCGAAGGTCCTCAAAGCCTTCTTTGGTGGGCCTGCGCATGGGCAAACCGGGACCCTTCGTTCGCCACTGGTTGACCCTTGCCACCCTCTGCGCGTGGCCGACCTTCCCTCCTTCTGCATTCGGCGGTGGACAAGCCTCCCTTCAGTAAGCCTCCATTTAAGGGAAACGGCCCAAGACCGAAACCGACGGACCTGGACCCGCAAACGTGACGGCCGCGACGCCCTCTCGCGAACCGACAACGGCCACGTCGCTGATCGACGTGTGAGGGTGGCAGGTCTAGCCACCTCCCATGCGCAGCCCTGCTCGGGAGCAGCCAAGGAGGGGGTGTCCAAGAGGGGGGGGACGCAAACCATGACCGGCGGCATGTGCGCGGCCCAGCGGGGGGGCCAGGGACGTAATGAAATGAGAAGAGGCGCCATGAAATCTGGGGAAACATCATGGCCCCCACCATGATATCCCCCCCCCCTGGTCACCCCCCCCCCTCTTTGCCGCCCCCGATCAATACGGGGTCCCTGGAAATCCCGACCCTTTCTCCGGGACCGGCTCTGCATCCTGAGCCGCTTCCGGACGGCCCCGAGGCCCAGCGAGGGCTCCCAGGAGCCGAAAACGCCATGACATTCTCCTCCTCCTCCTCCTCCTCCTCCTCCTCCTCCTCCTCCTCCTCCCCCCCTGGTCACCACCCCCCTCCTTGCCGCCCCCGACGCACGCGCGCCCGCCTGCCGGCCGTCCGGGCCCCTCCCGGCGCGGCAGAGGCTTGGGCTCTCGCCCGGCGGAGGCCCCGCATGAGCACGCGAAGAGGGCGGGCAGCCCCCGTGCGGAGCCCGAGCTCCGGGCAGGGGCCGCTCGTCCGCGAGCTGCCGTGGGCCCCGCCTCTGCCCCAGCTACAGTCAAGGACTGGCGACAAGGACGCAAGGCCCTTGGCGGCCGAGGTTGGGATTCTGGGGCGGCGGGTGCCCAATGAAAACGCCAGTAGACGGCCCGCAGAGGCAAGGACACACGGGTACCCCAGGTGAAGGCGCGCGTCCTTACTAGACGCGTTGACTGTAGTCAGGAGGGAAAAAAACACACAGACACAGTGAGTCGTGGATCCCCAGGAGAAGACGGGAAAAAATATGGGAAGTGGGGGGGAAGGCAACAAAAACAGGGAATGTGGGACAATGTGGGGAATCCTGCGATTTGTGTCTATTTGTTTCTGTGTCCTGGGGCCCCTCCAGCCAGGGCTCCCAGCTTCGCGCTTCGCGCTCCGAGAAGCGCGAATGACTTCGCGCTCTCGCGCCGCCCCTAAGGGAGAAAAGGAGGACGAGGAGGAGGGGGAGAAGGAACGAGGACCGCGAAGCGCGAATAACTTCGCGCCCTCGCGGAAGCCCTTGCTCCAGAGGCAACCCGTCTCATCAGGATGCACGTTGAGGCCGCACGATAAGAATGCAAGGGCCTTGGAAGGCCATGCCGACACTTTGCGAGCAGGGCGCGGCCTGCGAACTCGGCCAAGGACGGGCCGAAGGGGAAGGATGCAAGGGTAGCCTTGGAAAGTCGCTCATCCTTATTGTGCGTGTTGACTGTACTCCTTCTCCCTGCCTCCTCCTCCTCCTCCTCGCCCGCTCGGCTCTCCCAGACAGGCGCCCCAGCCCCCCCATCCTGGATCATCGTGGCGCGCAGGTGCTGCACCTCAGGGCGGGGTGGGAGGGGAGGGACGACGACGACGAGTACGAATACGAGGCGGAGGAGGCGGGGCGCGGCGGCGTTCGGCCGTGGTGTGTGATGCCCCTCGCCTGCAAGGCTGGAGCTGGGCAGGAGAGCCCAGAATCGAATAAGTCGGATCGGCGATGGACACGAATCGGATCGGCGGAAATCGGCAGCCGAGTCCGAAAAAGTCGAATCGCCGGAAATCGGCAGGTGAGTATGCCTCCAGGGACAGATCGGAACCCAAATCGGAATCCCAGGTCGAATCGAATCGGAATCGGAATCGGAATCCATCGAAATCGAATCGAAGCGCATCGGGGACATCGACATGAGCCCTGGCTGGGCCCTCGCAGCATGCGGCAGCTGCTGCATGCAACCAGCGCGGATGTCTTTAGCTGCCCCTGCTCGCGCGCCACCTGCCCCAAGGCCTCACCAGACTCGACCTGCTCCATGGAAACCTGGGCTGCCAATCTTCGCGCCCCACAGGAAAGACACACAACGGGGCACAGGGAAGCAGCGCATGCCACTCTCCTCTCCCCTCGCCTCTCCTCCTCTTCCTCGTCCTCCTCCCTCATGCTCCTCCTCTTCCCCTCTCCCCCCCTCTCCCTCCACTCTCTTCCTCCTCCTTACTATCCTCTTCCTCCTCCTCCTCCTCCGCTCCCCCTGTTCCCCCTCTCCCCCTCAGCATCCCACTCCCCTCTCTTCGGCACCTCCCCCGTGCATTGGCCACAGAGTCCACACCCTGCCCCCGCCAACCTACTCTAGTCACTCCCCCCTCTTTGGCCCTTCCCTCCAGCTCGGACACCTCGCTGTGTTCCTCCTCCTCCTCCTTGTCCTCGTTCTGTTCCTCGCTCCCCCTCCTTCTCCTCCTCCTGTTGGTTCTCCATGTCCTCCTTCTTCCCCCGAACTTCGTATTGATTCTCCTCCTCTTCTTCTTCCTCCTCCTCCTCTTCCTCCTCCTCCTCCTGGCGCGCAGCTCGGGCTGGTGCATCCCTCCTCCTCATCTTCCTCCTCCTCCCGCTCCCCCTGCTCCCCCTCTCCCCCTCCTCATCCCGCTCCCCTCTCCTCGGCACCTCCCCCGTGCATTGACCACAGAGTCCACACGGTACCCCTGCCAACCTACTCGAGTCACTCCCCCATCGTTGGCCGTTCCCTCCAGCTCGGGCATCTCGCTATTTTGTTCCTCCTCCTCCTCCTCCTCGTTCTTCTCCTCGCTCCCCCTCCTTCTCCTCCTCCTGTTGGTCCTCCATGTCCTCTTTCTCCCCCGCCCTTCCTATTGTGTCTCCTCCTCCTCTTCCTCCTCCTCCTCCTCCTTCTCCTCCTCCTGGCGCGCAGCTCGGGTTGGTGCATCCCTCCTCCTCCTTCTCCTCCTCCTCCTCCTCCATCTCTCTTCTTTAACCGGGCGGTTCGCCTGAGAGTTCCTCAAGCCCTGAGGCTTAGAACTTGGCAAGCATTTTACACATGGAGGGCGGGTGGTTTTCAACATGTGGCTCTCGCCTTAGCGCCGTGCAGATTCGGTCTACCAATTGGAATGGCTTCGTGGATTGAGGGCGGTTCCTTTTCAAACTGTGGCTCTCGCCTTAGCGCCGCGAACATACCATTCCTGAAGATTAAAAGAGTTTCACGGATGCCCATGGCCAGCGTACCAGAAATGGTTTCGGAAAAACTCAGCGCTATGAGGGCGCAACAAATAATGTCTAAAAACTGTCTGAACAATCATTTTGCGGAGACAGCTCAAAACATGGTTCTCCCCAGCGCTGTAGTGCGCCTATGGAAAACAAAAGGGAAGGGCAAACTGGATCGCTGGAGACGTCCCCGCGACCGCCCTGGCGCCCTGCGTGCAGGGGCAGATTTCTGCGCACCCCCTTTTGTCGTCAGGCCGCGCCTGCCACGCCCTGCGACCCCAGCGTGGATACAGACGGCGCTCAGGGACCACTGCCTGCGCACCGCGCACCCTGTCTGGGTTGCGAACAAGCCACGCCTGACACGCCCGAGCCTGGCGTGGAAAGAGACCGCACTTGGGGACCATCCCTTGCGCACGCCCTCTGGTGCCGAGAGGGCCAGAAGTACTTGAAGATGGCCTCCAACATGGCGCAATATGGTCCAAGTTGGCTCAAGATGGCCTCATCAGACCGGCGACATGTGATGAACCTGTTATGCAATTAACGTTTGTTTTCGGAGGCGGGGAGTCGAGGCGGAGGGGAGCGGAGGCAGAGTGGAACAACAGGACAGGAGAGAGGCGGCTAGACCGGGTTACGAGGAGGGCCGGATCGTCCTCCAGGTCAGAAAGGCCCTCAGCAAACCGATCAGTTCGATGCCGCACCAAGGCTACACCAAGTTACAGCGAAGGTTGCACCGCCCTCTGGGCCAAATTTGCGGGGCTACACCAGGATATGATGAAGGCCGTCCCCCCTCTGGGCCACGCAAGCGGGGCTACACCAGGTTACAACGAGGGCTGGCGCGCCCTCCAGGCTAGGCGGCCAGACAGAAGGGGCTACACCAAGCTACAATGTCACATCAGCATTCTCCCTGGTACCGAGGTATATACAAGTGGCATCGATCAGCATCCATGGATTTTCCCCAGGGGGACACATAAAAAACAGTTATTCGGATGCGAATTAATGGCAGTCGGGATCCGGGGGGGGGGGAGGGTGGGGGTCATCATGTGTTTAAAACCGGTTTTGGACATTATGTTGATTCGCAAGGTTGAAATTCCAGGAATGACATTCTGGCACGATTCAGGATCGTCGAGACGCAACAGTCAGGTTGATCCGTGGCGTTGCATGCGTCAGGGTCTCCAAACGATTGTCTTCCAACGAGGCAGTTCCCTCAGTGGAGATGCATCCTTATATGGGGCTTATGACGAGGGAGCCTGGAGGAAGGGTTTATTCCAACATCGTTGAAGGCTCGTGGGTTTACACTGGTCCTCCTCCCTCTCCTCCTCCTCCTCCTTCTCCTCCTCCTCCTTCTCCTCCTTTCTCCTCCTCGAGAACGGGCCAGCCCAGGCGGCAGGCGGCACTGCCTCCAGCCACAGGTTGGCGCGCAGGAAATGCCCGCGCCAGAAGCGCTGAATCGTCACCACCGCGCGCGCGCAGCGCACGAACCTGGCCAGCGGCGGCAAGGTCGTCGTCTTTCCCTCCTTCCCAAACTCCTTCTCCTCCTCCGACTCGCCCTCCTTCTACTAACTCTCCTCCCTCCGTTTCTCCTCCTCCCCCTCCTCATCCCCCCATGGCCCCCGATCACCTGCGCATCAGCCCCCATCCTCCCAAAAACTCCTCCTCCTCCTCTTCCTCCTCCTCCTCCTCCTCCTCCTCCTCCTCCCCCTCCTTCACCGTTTCATCCCCCTCGTCTCGATCCACTTCCTCGTCCTCCTACCTCCTCATTCTCGTCCTCCTTCTCATCCGAGCCTCGTCCTGATTTCCCTTCCTCCTCCTCCTGAGTATCTCCTTGCCGCTGCTGCTGCTGCTGCTGCTGCTGCTGCTGCTGCTCCTCCTCCTCCTCTTCCTCCTCCTCCTCCTCCTCCTCCTCCTCCTCCTCCTCCTCCTCCTCCTACTTCTATGACATCCGGCGGCCTCCGAAAAGGAGGGATGGGAGAGAGGGAGGGGAGGCACACGAGAGGGAAGAGGACAGAAGTGAGGATAAGAGGGAGGTGAAGTGGGGATTGGACCGAGACGGCTGAGGTCCAGATGTGGTTCCATACGCAGTCCCTGAAAATCCCGACCCTTTCCCCGGGGCCGGTTGATCCCGAATCGTTGTCTGACGGTCGCAGGGCACGGCGAGGGCCCTTGGAAGCCGACGCCAGCCAACAGACCTCCCGCCGAGATCTTGGGACAACGACAACATGTCTGGGGACAGGGGGAGAGGGAGGAGAAAGGGGGGGCAACCGAAGGATACCGATACGGCTACTCCCCAGACCTCTCCTGGGGTGCGCTCTGACCAGATCTCGAGGCGAATCCAGCGGTTGTGACGAGGGCATCCCATGGGTGCCGACAACATGGGGGAATGGGCGAAGACTAGCAGTATCGGTACCCGTCGGTCGGAAGAAGTAGGTAGAACAACGAAATAGGAAGAGGTTGGAAGCAGATTGGGTCTACGCCCACCCCTCGAAGAAGAAGAAACAAAATTAGTTTGGAACCTGGGGATCAACAAAAAAACACCGACGTTCAACGACCGATGGATAGCGGTATCGGAACCTCCTCCTCCTCCTCCTCCTCCTCGTATGATAAACGCGGGGCGGCAGGAGGCCACAGAGCGCAGGGAGCGACCCCGACTTTCGGCCGCGAACGACCACCCCCCCTTACACACTCGGGCCTGGCGGGGCCTAATGGCTCCCGCCAGCGCCCGGCGGCAGAGCTCGGCGGCGGTGCCCCGAACTCCGTGGCGGTCGGCGGCGTCGTCGTCTTCCGTCCTCCTCCAACTCCTCCAACTCCTAACTATTCCCCCTCCTCCTCCGCGACCTTCTCCTCCTCCTCCTCCTCGACCTTCTCCTCCTCCTCCTCCTCCTCCTCCTCCTCCTCCTCCTCCTGATCTTCCGGTAATCTGATGGCGAAAGAGTCGTACGGACGACGCCCTCCCCGCCCCAGGGCCGGTCGGCCCTGCGGGGTTTGATCGAACTAATGCCAGGTGCGGCTATCTGTAATTGGTAAAAGAAACACAGACAAACAAGGGGAGGAAGGAAGAGAGGAGGGGGCCTCGTGCCGTAAAAGAAGGGCGAGGGGGAGGAGGGTGGAACTGGTGAAGCAACGGTGTCACAGGCACAGGGGAAAGGCCACATTCCTCCTCCTCCTCCTCCTCCTCCTCCTCCTCCTCCTCCTCCTCCTCCTCCTCCCTACTGCCCCCTCCTCCTCCTCCTCCTCCTCCTCCTCCTGCTCTTCCTCCTGCTCTTCCTCCTCTTCCTCCTCCTCCTCCTCCTCCTCCCGCTCCTCCTCCTCGCGCCTCCAGAATTGGGTGTGTGGCGCCGCAACCACCTACGCCACCACCCATGCTCCCGTCTCCCACAAGAGCGGTATGAACAGTCTGCAAAGTTCAACGACTGTAACAACCACTGATATACGGATGAATACGCACACTCGCAATCATCGAGAAGGCCATCCTCGCCTTCCTCCTCCTCCTCCTCCTCCTCGCCCTACTTCTCCTCCTCATCCTCCGCCTCCTCCTCCTCGGCCTTCTCCTCCTCCTCCTCCTCCTCCTCCTCCTCCTCCTCCTCCTCGCGTTCCTCCGCCTCATCCTCCTCGTCCTCCTCAGGCGGCCGGGAGCGGCGCCTGCGCTGGAAGGACCTGCGGACCAACGCGCCGCGGGCCATCGCCTGGCGCGGCGGACGGCGGGGGGGGGGCTGGGTGGATGGAGGGCGGGGCGGAGGACCCTGAGATCCGGGCGTCGCAAATCTCGCACGCTAGGCGTTTTCGCCCGGTTTCGGGCCCTGGTAACCCCCACGGATCGATCCGGTCCGAAAACTGCTCCAATGGGGTCGGGGGCTCTGGTCGTGTTCTAGACTCGCGATGTTGCAATTGTTTCGCCACGTCGGGCCTCAAGGGGGGGGGTAGGAGCGGCTGGCGGATCTCTGCCCTTGCTGGGCAAAATCCTCCTGAGCGTTCTCCCAGCCAATCCGCGCGCCAGCGCCACGGACGAGAAGCCGAGACATCGACAAACCAGAGGGGGGAGGGAGCTAAAAGCAGTGGAGTGAGAAGGGAAGGCGGACAAGCTGGGAACGCTCGCGCCATATCTGACATCCTACCCCTCCCAACCCATCCCTTCTCCATTGCGCTGTTTTTTCTCATCCGCCAAAGCGTGCCATCGCGGACCTGAAACTCCAAAGGGGACGTCATTGTGTTATGCGCAATCAGAAAAAGGGAGCTGCGAACGTTGGAGGGGGACGTGGCGGATGAGCAGGACAACGAGCAGCAGGAAAGTGAGGACGAGAAGGAAGGAGGATAACGAGGACGAAGAGCAGCAGCAGCAGCAACAACAACAGCTGGAGCGGAAGGAGCGGGAGAAGAAGGGCTGGGGGAAGGTGTAGGAGGGAAATGATGAGGGATCAAAAAAAGTGTCCCGCGCTTGAGCGAGAGCACAATTCTGAACGACAGGAGCAAAGCGGCGATCCGAAAACGAGGCCAACGATGCTGTCGGAACACAACTTTGCATCGGATTGCAAAACTGTCATTGAAACACCGAACGTTTGCCAAATCCTGCCTTCCAAACAATCATGTGGTGTTTGATCCTCGTGTTGGAGAGACATCACCCTGCGTCCTTTCTCCTCGTGTGGGAAATATCATCATCATTATCATCATCATCATCATCAGCATCATCATCATCATCATCAGCATCAGCATCAGCATCAGCATCAGCATCAGCATCATCAACATCATCATCATCATCATCATCATCATCATCATCATCATCATCATCATCATTGTCATCATCATTGTCATCATCATAGTCATCATCATTGTCATCATCATCATCATCATCAGCAGCATCAGCCTCATCATCACCATCACCTTCACCATCACTCTCACCATCATCATCATCATCATCATCATCATCATCATCATCATCATCATCATCATCATCGTCAGCATCATCATCATCGTCATTAACATCAAACTCATCAGCAGCATCATCAGCATCATCGCCATCATCATCACCAACACCATCGTTTACCTCATCATCAGCATCATCAACAGCATCGTCATCACCATCAACATCCGCATCAACATAATCATACATATCATCATCATCATCATCAGCATCATCATCATCATCACCATCATCATCAACATCAATATCAGCACCAACAACATCATCATCAACATCATCATCACCATCACCCACTCCAGCACACCCGTCACACGGCTTGTGGTTCCATTGGGAGCTCCAAGTGGCAGGGACCGCATGCGCCCTCCTCCTCCTTCTCCTCCTCCTCCTCCTCATCGTTATCATCATCAGCTGCAGCCTCAGCAGCAGCATCATCATCGTCATCATACTAATCAGCATCTTCGTCATCATTATCAGCATCTTCATCATCATCACCATCAGCATCATCATCATCATCAACATCGCAATCATCAGCATCAGCATCAGCCTCATCATCAGCATCATCAACATTAACCTTATCATCAACATCAGCATCAACACAATGATTATCATCATCAGCAACACCAGCATCAGTATCATCACCGTAATCACAAGTATCAGCATCAGCAACAACATCATCATCATCACCTCACCACCACCACCACCATCATCAACATCATCAACATCATCATCATCATCACCATCACCCACTCTAGCACACCCGTCACACGGCTCGTGGTTCCATAGGGAGCTCCCAGTGGCAGGGACCGCATGCGCCCGACGCACACTGTGGCACTTCTCTCACACTGCTCGTGGCCCCGTAAGGAGCTCCACTCAAGGCCCCAGTGGCAGGGTCCGCATGCGTCCCCGCCACCCGTTTCGGCACTCCCCTCACACGTTTCGTGGCCCCAAAGGGAGCTCCACCGAAGATGATACGCACCACTGCGGTACTCACAACTCTATGTGGTTGGGTCTTCGCCAGGATCATTTTGTCTACGCGGAGAGGGTGGGGCATTTTCCGGACAGAGTCAGGGGAGAGAGGAGAGTAGTCATGTTGGGAATTGGAGAGGAGGTGGGGGGAGGAGGATGGACGGAGAAGAATGAACGAGGATGATGGACGGAGAAGAATGGACGAGGGAGGATGGATGAAAGTAGCGGACACAGAGGGAGGAGCAGGAAGGAACAGCAGAAGGAGAGGTTGCGAAGAGGATGAACGAGAGGGGAAGGAGGATGAAGGGGGAGGTGGGAATGGTTCGGGAATGGAAGACGGGCGAGAAGAGGAGGGGAAAGGGGAGAGTGGGAGGGTAAGGATGATGGAGGAGGGGCGATAAGGAGGATTGGGGGGGGGCGACCACGCACCCCCTCACCTCATTGCCTCCCCCTGCCCGTGACCCCCATGATCCCCCATCCCCTCACTCCCCTCCCCCAGATCCCCGACGTCGCGACTTGCTGAAAGCGTGGGCCCCCCAGGTCCAGACCCCTCCTCGGGGGACAATGTTTCATCGCGGCCCGATACATGGTGGTCCTAAGGCCTCGGCGGGGCCGGATTTGAGACAAGCGCCAGGACCGAGCACATGTGCTCACCACGATCACGCCCCCAAGCGATACTCGATCCTCGATCTTCCCTCCGCCTCTCGCCGGGATGTGCTCGGCGACATCGAATGCTGGCGGGCGCCGATGCGACGAGGACGACCCGTGTCCAAAGCATCGACCCTCAATCATCGGACCTCGCCCCCCCCCCTTCCCTCTCGCTCGCATGACAAGTACTCCGACGGTAGGACCCCGCACGACAAATCCTCCCAAGCTGTTTTGAAGTAGCTCCGTCGTCGTCCTCGCGGTAGTGGTGCCCCTCTTCCTGTCCCCCCCTCGCCCGTGTCCCCTTCGCATGACAGGTACTCCGACGGTAGGACCCCGCACGACGACGCTCCCGCTCGAGACTACTTCCAAATCGACGCCGCTGGAGCCCAAATTTGAAGACAGTTACTCCAGATGTCGTAATAAAAGGGAGGAGGTCTGGACCCTCCAAGACAAGCCATTTCAGACCTCCCCCGTGGGAGAACCCTCCAAAACATCGTCCCCAGACCCCCCAGGCCCTCCAAGATAGCCTGGAGGAGACCCCCCCCGAAATGAGACCCCCCTCCCTCTATTACGAGATCTGGAGTAGACAATCTGGATGAACCGCTCGGATTACTAACACGATGTGTCAATATCAGACATGGGGGGTTCCCGCCAAAAACTTCCCCACGATTCACTCACAGACGACGCTTTTGCTCGAGACTACTTTCACATATACGCCACAGGAGCCAAACTTTGAAGACAATTACACAATCTGGATGCCCCGCTCGGATTACTGACATGATCTGACAACAAACCCAGAAAGATGGGGGTCCCGCCAAAAACTGCATCATTCAATCACAGACGACGCTCCCGTTCGAGACTACTTTTAGATCCACGCCACAGGATCCCAGAAGGGACGACGAATCTAGAATCTGAATTGGCCGCTTTGGTTACTGACATGATCTGGCGTCCCCATAGGGAAGGGGGCTCCCGTCTGAGACTTCCGCACGAGTCACTCACAGACGAGGCTCCCGCTCGAGACTTCGAAATCTACGCCTCAGGAGCCCCAAAGGGACGACAAATATAGAATCTGGGTGATCCGCTTGGATTGCTGACGTGATCTCGCGGCCCCATGGGGGACAGAACTCCCGTCTGAGACCTCCGCACAAGCCGCTCACAAACGTGGCTCCCGTTCGGGACCTCGTCCACACCCACGCTTCAGGAGCCCCGAAACGACGATAGTGACACAATTCGGAGGGCCCGCCCGGATTACTGACATGATCTGGCAGCATCATGGGTCAGGGGGCGCCCGCCAAAAACTTCCCCATCACTCAATTACAGGCGAGGCTCCCGCTCGAGAGCTCCTCAATCTGAACGTGTGAGCGTGTAAATACGAGTGAGAGTGTTAATCAGTGCGTGAGGACGTGTGAGACGATGGTGATGGTGGTGGTAAAATGAGTGAGTATAGAGGGTGATGGTGGCGGTCACGAGGATGTTGATAAAGCTGATAATGAGGTGGATGAATGATGATGAGGATGATGACGATGCTGATGATGATGAAGAACGATGATGGTGATGATGGTGATGATGAGGATGAAGAACGATGCTGATGATGATGATGGTGGTGCATGGTGGTTGTGATGGTGATGGGGATGAGGATGATGATGCTGATGTTGATGCTGAGGATGATGTTGGTGATGATGATGGTCAAATGCTCCACTGCACGAGGTCTCCTCCACATGCTGCGACTGGAAGAGAAGCGGCATTAGAAAGTAAAGGACAGGAGACGCACAATGTAAAGTGGCAGCTGGAGCGCGAGGTAAGCAACGAAGAGGAGAAAGGAGAAAGGGGGGCAGAGGGCAGGAGGACAGGCGCCGGCTGGCCAGTAGCATGGCAACCGTTAGTGTATTGCCGCGCCGCGGCTTGAGAGAAGAGACGGAGGACAACAAAGAAGCGAAACATGGAGCGCATGGCGGACTGTGTCGCAAAGTAGCGCATCACGACTTGGACGCAGAAGCGGAATGCATCACGACTGAGACGCACACCGCACCTACCTGAGCAGTTCGTGTACGAAGTGCCGAACCCGAGAATCCAAGCGAGCGATCGCGCGAAGTCTCGAGCGGAAATGAGAAATCCACAGGGCGGTAGGGTACACCGTCTGTGACGTTCTGGCATGTTGAAACACCCCCCTAACCGCCTCATTGACCAAGGCAGCTTGAATCAAACTATCTTAAGTGTGATTGAGGTGCACAGCAAGCCACCACTTCTTCACGAACATGGGTGGACCGTCAGGCGCCCACCGAAGAGCATTAACTCGTTGACAAAACTCAAAACAATGGGGCATTCAAGATGGTGCTGCAGTTTGTCACCGCCTACACTGCCGCAGAATCTACATGGCGAGATGATCGTCGAAACACGTGCGGGCGTATGCCAGCCGTTACAAATCGTGCCCATTAAATGAAAGACGATCCCAGGCTTGACCTTACGGCTGAGAGTCCGGAGGCGGGCAACCACGAGGGCGGGGGCACAAGGAGGGAGGGCAGGGACCAGGGACCATCTCTCAAGCCTGGCACCGATCATATCACGGAGACTGCTACCTGGAGCCTGTCGCTGTGCAGCATCCTGTACAATTGCTTGGAAGACTGTTCGGACATACTCCAAAACTGGGATATCGAATTCAGCGAGTCGTGGACCGCGCTCGCCTGGTACATGGCAGAAGACTGAATCCACGCATGCGGACCGGCCAAAGAAACCGCTCGTCATCGAGCCAGAGGCGGTCAATATCACGACATACAGCCCCAAACACATCGGTGTCCGACGTAACTTGAAGTACGGAATATCGCAGCGCGCGAAAGAAGCTCAAGGCGGGGCAACTCAGGGAGCCCAGAACCGCTCAGAGCCGACATCGCACGAGGAGAGATCGCATGCTGAGGCGAGCCAGACGATACTTGCCCGGCTCTGGAAAATATCTTCAAAGCGGCAGGAGAGGGGAGGTAGAAAGAACAAACAAATCTGAGAATCGGAGTGCCGTAGCAATTCATAGTTCGCATGGCTTTGCAACAGCCGCCCCTCACTTGCTTGAGCGGGACGATCGTCTGCCAGAACTTCGCCGCAGGCTTCAACCAACTCAACGTGCAGACGTTGTCCTCCAGCGTGACGCCGAGCAGCACTCCAGATAGCAAAACCTTGGCTGAGGCAAAATATCCCACTTCAGCGGCGATGCGGGACCGCACCGCATCCAAACTGAGACCGCCAAACCAAACGATTACCGTCTTGCCGGGGTGGATCCACAGACCGGCGGCAGCAACCATCAGCTTCAGAGCGGGAACCGACAGCGCTAGATGGGAGAACAGATCACGAAGCCCCATGGCAAGATCGTCGGCGTAAGACACAATTAAACAGAGATGCGGGTCAAGGAGGTGGAGGTAGAGGCGGACAAACGGGTCGAAGACGTTGGCGAATAATGAGCCAGACGCAGGAGAGCCCTGGCGAACACCGCGTAAATCAAGAACCACCTCCCATGCGAACCACCCAGACGAAAGTGAGCACGGCAATCCTGATAGAGCTTCCGTAAGACCTGGATTAGAAATCCAGGGAACCCAGCAGTCTCCAAAACAAAGAAGATCCAAGACCAGATCAAGGTAGGAAAAGCAGCCTTGATGTCGAACATCGTGAGGGCCGGGTACATGACATGATGATGATGATGATGATGATGCTGATGCTGATGCTGATGCTGATGCTGATGCTGATGCTGATGATGATGATGATGATGATGATGATGATGATGATGATGATGATGATGATGATGCTGATGCTGATGCTGATGCTGATGATGATGCTGATGCTGATGCTGATGCTGATGCTGATGATGCTGCTGATGCTGATGATGATGTGGCCGGGGGGGGCGGCGGGAAGGGAGAGGGCTGCGCGCGGGATGTCCATAGAAATCGAGACACCCACTTACTTAGCATGCGGGGAACAAAACGGGTCCTGCAGGAAAAGGGCTCTGGACATTTCTCGCCAGCTGCAGGCCCCGGGACCGCAAACAACATTCTCCAGACGAAGAAGTGGTCCTGGGGAACGCCCTGGGGCCTTGAGTCGAGCATGATTAGAGAGGACACGCAGGAGGACAGAAGACCCTTCCGAGAGCCACATTGCCAAGGGCATGCAGAGGACATGAGACGCGAAACGCAGGACACAGCAATGACCGCTGATCTGGAAGAATCTGTTGCACCTCGACTGAAATTAGTATGTAGGACCCGCTTCCCTCAAGACCAATTTCCCGAAACCGCGACCGTCGATCCTCGATCTCGATCCGGCGGAGGGCGGAAATGGGAGGGAGACAGCAGCACTTTCCTCCTCCTCCTCCTCCTCCTCCTCCTCCTCCTCCTCCTCCTCCTCCCCTCTCCCGCCTCCCCCTCCCGCCATCCTCCTGCCCTCTTCTCCCCCTCGTGCTCCTTCTCCCCCCCTCGGCGATCCTCAATCCTCTTCCCTCCATGCCCTCCCCACCCGCCTGGATGCGCTGGGCGGCCCTGAAGCGCAGGCGGGCGCGCTCGAACTCCGCGCGCGCTATTCGGCGCTTCGTCCGCTCGACCTGCGGGCCGCCCGGCGTCGTCGTCGTCGCCCTCGTCGTCGCCGTCGTCGGTGTCCTCCTCCTCCACCGCCTCCTCCCCCTCCTCCTCCACCACCCCCTCCTCCTCCATCATCCCTCGCCGCTCGCCGCTCATTCCAACTCCTCCTCCCCCGCCTCCTCCATCCTCCCTCCTGACCCCCCACCTCCCATACTGTCCTCCCGCCCATTCCTCTTGCCTTCCGTCCTGTG
Organism: Prorocentrum cordatum; assembly: GCA_963575745.1. Taxonomy (NCBI): domain Eukaryota; class Dinophyceae; order Prorocentrales; family Prorocentraceae; genus Prorocentrum; species Prorocentrum cordatum. Next base: position 547,613 of record CAUYUJ010020237.1, read on the forward strand.
CGGGCGCTCGCAGCTCCCAAGCCACCCTGGGCCGTGAATGCCCCCCTGGCGCAACTACGCTGTCGTGTTCGCGCGTCGTGCTCGGGCGTACCGTGGCGCGCGACCCCCGACGTGCAGGAAGAAGGACGCCATGCACCCTGGCTCTGGGTCGGGGGGGTGGGCCATGCGTGTGCGTGCGCGCGAGGCTCTGCCCCCGACCCCCCTCCTCCCGCCGCCCCCCCCCACGCCCCAGGCGCTCCGGGAGCAACGCTCCACCAGAGGGGAGGGGCGAGGGGGGGGGACTTGGTGTTCCCGGTTCGCGGCGACCCCCGGTAGCTAGCATGGGGGGTGCCATGGATCCACCGGTGGCCAAGCTCGGGCAGAGCCATGTCCCATCAGACCCAGTCTGGAGGTCAGTCGACCTAAGCTTGCCCGCGGTGGGGGTGCACGGAGCCGATGAGGGGAGCTGGGGGAGGAGGGCAAGGAGGAGGGAGGAGGTGGGAGGAGGAGAGCGAGGAGGACGAGGACGAGGGGGAGGAGGAGGACGGCGAGGAGGAGCGAGGAGGAGCGAGGAGGTGTAGGAGGAGGAGGAGGAGGAGGAGGAGGAGGAGGAGGAGGAGGAGGAGGAGAGCGAGGAGGACGAGGACGGTCGCGCCCGGCCACGGGCGAAGGGTGGCACCCCTCTCCCGAGGCCCCGTGCGCCCTCCTCGGCTCGCCGCCACACGCCAGGCGCAGGGCCCAGACATCCGACGGCTGGAGCTCCTGCACACGGCGAGGGGCAGCACGGCGGAGACGCACAGACACGCAGACACACAGAGACGCAGACACACAGAGACACACACAGGGGAACAAAAAGTGACATAAACATAAAACCTCGGAGGTCCGCGCGGATTTCTCGGATCGGCGCTGGGGCCCCCCCGGCGGCGCCTCTGGCGCCGCCCCTGGCGCGCTCCGCGCGCCAAGGAGGGGGGTCCAGCGCCGATCCGAGAAATCCGCGCGGACCTCCGAGTTGTTATGTTTATGCCACTTTTTGTTCCCCTAACACAGAGACACACTGAGACATCTTGCGACGGAGAGGGGACCTAAGTTAGGGGGGCAGAAAACATCAGGGATCTTGGGGTATTGTTCTGCAGATGCCTCAGGAGAGAACACCCACATGTTGAAGGATAAGCCTAACAACCGATGACCTGAAATATACCGCAATGTCATGGTGTCATTACGGAGGTCTGCGGGCTCTTCATGCTGAGTCGCCGTTTGACTGCCCCCAGAGGCCGAACACTGAGAAACAAACTCCGCATTGAGTTTCTCGAGGCGTCAGAATTCTTGGAGCCCATGTTTGTATATGGATATCTCAAGCTCTCCGCCGCCTACAGCAGCGTGCGTTGCGAGCAGGAACACAACAAGCCACAGGAAAGAGCGGCGTTGACAGTGTACACGTGACAACTGTTAAAGAACAAGAACACTGCGAATCCAAGGAAGAGCGATGCATCGACAGTGTAGCTCGACATTGACACGGTGGTGGCCGGGGAGCCCCCGCGACATGCTGACTCGTGTTCTGAGGGGAAACCCAAAGAACCGATACCGCTAGTCCCCGGACCTCTCCTGCGGTGCGCTCTGACCAGGATCTCGAGGCGAATCCAGCGGTGGCGACGAGGGCCTCCTGCAGGAGGGCCGAAGAGGGGACAACGAGGCAAGGGTGGTCGTAGGGGTACCTCCTCCTCCTCCTCCGAGACACGCCGCCTCCCCTGGAGGCCGAGTGACCAAAAGCTCCGCCTCGAGTTTCTCGCGGCGACGGCGGCCTGGGCGCCCCCAGGCCGCGGCTCGGCGAGGCAGCGGCGGCGAGCGGGCGGCGGCCGCGGCCGGCGGGTCTGCGGCGGCGGCCGGCGGCTGGCCGCGAGGCCAGCGCACGGCAGGGCGTGGCGCAGCGGGGCCCGGACCCGTCTGCGCGCGAGGAAGCCCTTGATCACCCGCTGGAGGTGCGCGGCCTTGATCTCCCGGAGCCACACGGCCTCCGTCGGGCTGGGGAGGGGGGGGGCAGCACCTGCACGTCCGAGGCAAGGGCGAGGAAAGGGGGAGAGGGAGGGGAGGGAGGATGACGAGGACGGGGATGGAAGAGGGGACGAGGGGGACAAGGAGGAAGGGGGAGGTGGAAGGAGCAGCAACATGCTTTGCACGGAGCTTGCGCCGCATAGCGTGCACCTACACGACAAAAAGCTTGCACCACACAGCTTGCACTACATCGACTGCACCACAATGCTTACACGCTTACAACACGTATCGTACACCCCATCGCTTGGGCATCCACAGTGCAGTTGACAAACTGTTTGGGTTCCTGGCTGGCACGCATCTTTGAGGAAAGACGTGCGGAGCCAAGCTGGGCTCACCTCGCCGAGAAGAGCAGGAGCAGGAGCGTGATGGGAGCCACGCGAATATGCACTGAGATCTCTGGGCCCTGTCACATGGGGCTTCCCAGGAGCGCCACAAGACAACGGATGGTGAAAACCTTTCTGATGGTCCTCCGGGCGCCAGGCATTAAAACAAGCGCATATGCACAGTGTTTGGGCCGCCATTTGCCATCCAAAAGGGTGGACGGACAGGACATAGTACAGTAGAACTGCTCCTGCCCCCCGGCATGAGCATGCGAGGCTTGTTCGTCCAGGTGGGCACGAAGAGGCCGCTCCGCGCTTCTCCCGCGGCACCCAGCTCGGCACCGGCCACCGGAGCCGCCGTGCGAGCACAGGGCGCCGTCGCGGAGCATGAGCAGGAGCGGCAGGAGGACGAGTACGAGGACGAGGAGTGGATGCGGCGAAGTAAGGCGAAGAAGCGGACGTGAGCCAGCGCGGACCAAACCTGGTGTCTTCTAGCATACTAGGTGATGCAAAATGTGTGGTAGGAGTCAGCGTAGTCTTCTATGTGGTGCGAGCCGTGTGGTGTAAGCTATGAGGTGCCATCTATGTGGTGCGATGAATGGTGGGCGAGCCATGTCGTGCAATATCTGCAGAGCAATCCTTGTGGTGCGGTCTATGTGGTGTAAGCTATGTGGTGCATTGTAGGTTGAGGACGAGGAGACGTGATGAGGAGGAACAACGTGAGAAGAGGATACGGAGAAGGACGACGAGCCCACCTCGTACTGGTTCTCCCACCTGACGCGGCCGAGGTAGCCCCTCCAGGTCCGCTGGATCTCGAGAGCGCCCCAGAGCTCCTCGCCAGGCGGGGCGGCCAAGAAACACGACGACGAGAACAACTGCGACGGCGACCACGACGGCGGCGACGAGGCAAACCGTGATGAGGGAACGGTCCCTGGAAGCGTCCATGTGCGGGGTGGCGCGAGGGGGGTGGGCTTCTGAGAGGCGGCGGGCCTTCTTGGAAGGCGAAGGCTTCTCAGAAGCCACCGGCCCCCGCTGAGCTGGCCCCGCCTGAGACGCCCCCACGCCCTCTTGGAAGCCCGCCCTCCGCGCGCCACCCCCTTGCAGAAGCCGCCAAAAAGAGGCGACGGGGGGTGGGAGCCGAGGAGGAGATGGGAGGGGGGATGCAGCGTCGTCGTCGTCGTCGCCGTCGTCGTCGTCGCCGTCCTCCAGCCCGCGGCTCGTCGTCGTCGTCGCCGTCGTCCAGCCCGCGGCTCGTCGTCGTCGTCGTCGTCGTCGTCGTCGTCGTCGTCGTCGTCGTCGTCGTCGTCGTCGTCGTCGTCGTTGCCGTCGTGTACGACTCGTCCGAGCCCTCGCCCGCGGGCACGGCGGCGCGCGCGCTGCGCCCACGCCGAGCGGCCTCCGCCGCGAAAGACCGCCTCCGGGGCGCGTGCTGCCGCGGCCTCCCGCCGCAGCACCGCCCCGATGGCCCCGCCCCCCGAAGGACCCCGACCTCGCTGGCCAGCACGCCCGCGCGCCGCCGGCCAGCGACCGAGGCCGAGGCCCACCGCGGCGCCGAGGAGACCCCAGCCCAGGGCGAGGCCAGCGACGCAGGAGCCGCAGGAGGCGCGCTCTCGCACAGGCACCGGGACGCGTGCACGCACGCCCTGGGGACATGGACGGCCCCTCTCTCGAGCCGCAGCCACGCCGGAGAAGGGCGGCCCTCTGGCCAAGGTCGCCAACACCGCGCGGTGACGGACCACGTGGTGACCTCGGAATCCCCAACGGCCCCACCGCGCGGTCTGTCACCGCACGGTTCTTGGATCCTGGACGCGCCGGCCTTCGGTAGGTTCGTGCGGCGTCGGCGCGCGCAAAGGTTTTTGACACCGCGTCGATCGTTCAATCTTGAATCGATCGCGGCCCCGATCGTTCGGCCCCGATCGTTCAAGGTTGAATTCCGTCGGGTCAGTGTCGTTACCAAGTCCCTCGCGAGGGACTTGGTAACGACACTGGACGCCTCGAACGCCTTCGCCGGCGTCGCCGGCTCGCCCACGCCGCATGAACTTGCCGCAGCCCTCATCCTCGACATGCCCGTGGGCGTTCGCTGGTGCCGCCCTCTTGGGCCTCGTGTGCTGGCACTCCCGCTTGCTGCGCTCCTTCTGCGGTACGCCCCCCCTTAAGACCTTCGTGGCCTGAGCGTGGCCTTCCCTTTCCGGGACTCCTCCTCCTCCTCCTCCGCCTCCTCCTCCTCCTCCGCCTCCTCCTCCTCCTCCTCCTGCCCCCCCGTGGCGCCCTCGCCCCGCGCCCCCTGCTCTGCCGATTCTTGCCCGGCCCGCGCCGCCGCTGCTCAACCGCCGCCCGTCCGCCTGCGGCCGCGGACCCACGAGCGGCGTGGCCTGCTGCGCGCGTGCAGGGGCAACGCTTCCGTAACCCATCGTTCGGAAGAGATGTGTAGAAGGCATCAACTATCGGGAGCGGCCAAGAGGGGGGTGTCCAAGAGGGGGGGGTGCAAATCATGACCGGCGGCATGTGCGCGGCCCAGCGGGGGGACCAGGGACGCAATGAAATAAGAAGAGGCGCCATGAAATCTGGGGAGATATCATGGCCCCCGCCATGATATCCACCCCCCCTAGTCGTCACCCCCGTCTTTGCCGCCCCCGAAACGAAGAGCGCGTCGAGAACAGATGTGCGACGACGAGAGGCCGGCCTTACGCGCGCTGGCGTAGCGACCTCACGCGGCGGCCTGCACGGGCCACCAGCGCGGCACTCCATACCGGAAGCGAGGAGGCTCGCGCGCGGCCTTGTGCGGGAGGCCTGCGCGCGGCTGTCCGCGGAGTCGACCCCGCTTCTGCCCGTCGCTCGTGTGGCGTTGCCGCCCAGCCCCCTGAAGAGGGAGGCAGAGGGAAACCCGTTCGACTCTTCAGAAATTCGCCGTCACTGTGCTGCGATGTGCGAACCTAGGCATACAGGCTTTTGTCGACCAGCGGGTGCCCTTTGTACAAGCGCACCGTCGCTGGCCAGATCGGCCCATAGTAGCCTCGCAACCAGAGACCGAGAGCACAAGAGCCGCACCGAGGAACTTCGACCGTGACGAGTGGCAAGCATATCCGCATCCGCGCCCTAGCGGTCTGGACTCCAGGGCGCAAGTTTGAGAATCAGCTCACGTAGCTAATTTTCCCCCGGCGCTGGGAGGCGTCCATGCATCGAGGAATGGGCCACTCGGTGGGGCCGAAACCAGCTGCATGCAGCCGATTTCGTACCCCCCCCTTTCCCTCTCCCCCCCTTTCGTCCCGCCCGAGATACGTTTTCGCCCGCGAAGCCGTCCGGCCTGCCCGACTCGACCCCGTCGGGCAGCGCACTTGCGCGCGGCCGGCGCCCGCCGCCACCGCGGGGCCTCCGGCCACGGCCCCCGCGCGAGCGAGGCCCGCGGGGCGCGGCGAGGGCTGCGGCTGGCGTCTCGAGCGAGAGAGAAAGAGAGAGCGCGCGTGTGTGTGTGTGTGGATGCGTGCGTGTGTGCGTGTGTGTATGTGTATGTGTGTGTATGTGTTTGTCTGTTTGTGTGTTTGTGTGTGTGCGTGTGTGCGTGTGCGTGTGTGTGTCTGTGTGTGTGTCTGTGTGCGTGTGTGCGTGTGTGTATGTGTATGTGTGTGTGTGTATGTGTGTGTGTGTCTGTGTGCGTGTGTGCGTGTGTGTATGTGTGTGTGTGTCTCTGTGTGCGTGTGCGTGTGCGTGTGCGTGTCTTCGCCCCCCTTCTCCTCTGCTGCCCGCCTCTGCCTTGTCTCTCGCCGCGCCTTTCTGCGCTTCGTCGCCCTCGCAGCCCAGGCCGCTGCTCCTCCTGGTCTTCCCTCTCGTCGCCGCTCGCTGCTCTCGGCTTCCCGCGCCGCTGTGACCGTCAAGGCCACAAGTGCGCAGTGCGCGAGCCTGCGCGCGGGTGCGCCATACACACCAAGCCCGTGCTCAAGCAGCGCCTGGCCCGGACCCTCCCCAGCACTGTGACCCAGAATGCCCCTTCGATGGTACGACCTTTCTGGCGCTGGCCTCGCCGCGCAAACCAAATTGCACGTGCCCGAGCGATACCCAAACTGTTCGGCCACGAGACGGCTGCCGTCGTACCGACTGGCCCTGGAGGCGGCCAGCGGGTCTGAACTGGATGGACCTCGAGAAGATTGGTCGAGAGGGGGGACTAGAAGGCAGAAAATCCGCCCCCAGAATCATCACCCCGACACGCGAAGTCGTTTAGTAAACGCGCCCAAAGAAGGAGGCTGGAAAACCGCCGACGGCAGACGAAAGCACCGAACACATGGAAACTCGAGTCTGGCCCGTCTGGCCCTCCTCTGGCCGAAGGGGGGGCGCGGGCGATGAGCATCGTTCAACCGATCCCCATCCCCTGCGGCGTGGCCTGGGCCCCACTGGCCGATTTGCCCCCCTAGATGGGGAGATAGGTCGTCCCCTTCGGGTTTCGAGGGGCGTATCCCCAACTGGGGGGGTAATTTGGTAGGGGTCTCGAAGGGGATGGGGATGGGGATGGGTGTCGGATAAACGATACTGAGGCGAGGCGGCGGCCGAGGTCCTCCTCCTGGCGAGGAGGAGGAGGCGGCCGAGGACCTCCTCCTGGCGAGGAGGAAGAGGCGGCGGCGGCCGAGGTCCTCCTCCTGGCGAGGAGGAGGAGGAGGCGGCGGCGGCGGCGGCAGCGGAGGAGGCGGCGGCCGAGGTCCTCCTCCTGGCGCACGGCCTCCCGCCACATGCGGTTCCTCAGCTCGCGGGCGGCGTGGGCGGGGCGGGCGCTGGCGGGCGAGGCGTTGGGCGGGAGCAGGGCGCCCCGCGGGCGCGGCCTGTCACGAGGGCACGGGGTGGATCGGCAGCGGCTCGAGAGTGAGGAACCCTGAGGTCCTGGCGTTGCAATTTGATCACACCGGGCGTTTTCGCTCAATTTCGGGCCCGGGGGCCCTCACGGATCGATCCGGCTCGAGAGATGGCACGGAAAGATGGGGTCCAGGGCTCCGGTCGTGTTTTTGTTGCGGTGTTGCATTTTTTTTCCAACGTCGGATCTCAGGGAAGGCACAACCCCCCACCTGCCGTCGCTCGGACGTCCATTCCCCGTGCGTGTCGTGGTTTCGTGCGCGCTCTCTTTGCCAGGTGATCCAGGCTCGACGGTACTCGCCAAGAGAAAAAGTACACGTCCGAGCGGTGCCAAGCCCATCACGAACGGCGGACATATCCGTATCCTCGCCCTCGTTGGCTGGATTTCGGGGCGCGGCACCGCGGATACGTGGTTGCACGGGTAGGTTCCGCGCGGGCATCGGCGAAGAACACTCGCAATATCCGCGGGGTCGCGGCCCAGGGGCCCGGCCCGCGAGGCCGCGCATACGGATATGTTCTTCGCCCCACACCACAGGCAGTACCCCCACGCTCGACATGGTGATCCAGGGGTCCTGGTTGGGGGTGCGGGTGTTTCTTTTTGTGGCCCCAAAGAACTCTCCCCCAACAAGAACACACCACCCCCAGCCACGACCCCCTGAATCACCTGGTCGGGAGTGGGGGTCCTGGCTGGGGGGGTGGATTGGGTTGTGCTGTCCTCTGAAATGTAACACTGCGCGGCTAGGGCGGGCTATGTCGGGGCCCCGCCCCGGACCTTGGCGGAAGTCGATGGCGCCGTACAGTCAAAGACACAAATAAGGACGCGCGGTAAGGACGCAAGACCCTTGGAAGCCGACGTTGGGATTTTTGGGGCGGCGGACGACGAAAACCCCAAGGACGCAAGAGCAAGGAAGAGCAAGGACGCAAGGGTTCCCTGAGCAAAGTCGCGCGTCCTTGTTAGGGTGTTTGACTGTAGGCGGAGTTGTGGATGGCTCGATCACCACCCCCAGCGGGCACGGCAGCGGGGCGGCGGCGCGGGGGGGATCGTGCCGCTGGAAGAGGGACCGGAACGTGTGCGGCACCCCGAAGCGAATGGAGCCCGCACGGTATGACCTCAGCTCGGCGGCGAACCCCAGGGGGTAAGCGAGAGGGGGCAGGCCTTCTCGAAAGGCGGCGGGGGTATGTCATAGACCCTCGCGCCTTCTGGGAAGCTTTGTGAGCCTTCTCCGAAGAGGCACACGGCTCTTTAGAAGGGTCGAGAACTCCTGAGGCGCCCCACCGCCTTCTGAGAAGGCTTCCCCCCCGTCGCTTCCCTTCTGGGCTCGCCGCCGACTAATAAGATGGTAGGCCACTGGGCGTGTGGGTGTCCGCGACAGTGGAGAACGAAACTGCACCGCAGTACGGCATCTCACCACAAATTAGGGCAACTACTCATGTTCGCGCGTCGCGATACGCGAACCGTGAATTCGCCGGCCCAACAGGCCAGAGGCCTGCTAAAATCTCCGGTGTGCTCAACATCTTTCTTGTTCGCGCACGCGTGGCGGCCCCTGGGTGATGGGCCTGTTTTCCACAACCACCACCATAAGTTGGAGGGGGGAAGGAGGTGGAGGACGAGGAGGAGGAGGAGGAGGAGGAGGAGGAGGAGGAGAAGGACGAATAATAGGAGGAGGAGGAGGAGCAGGAGGAGCCCCTCCTGCTCCAACTTATGGTGGTGGTGGTGGTGGTGGAAAACAGGCCCATCACTGGGGTCCCAAACATGCCGCCAAGACACCCTCGCGTCCGCGACCCAAGAGGCGGTCGAGAGGCCTCCCTCCCTCCTCCTCCTCATCCTCCTCCTCCACAGCCTCCTCCCCCCTCCTCCTCCTCGTCCTGCTCCCCCTCCACTATCGAGCCCCTATTATATTGCACCATCAATATGGGCTGGCGGAGTGAGCGAAGCGATGAAATAACGCACCAACCCGCAGATGTGGATAAGAGTGAGGGAGCGGTGTGGACGCCGGCGGTCTACGAGACTCTGGAAAAGCCCGCCGCAGGCGCCGAAGTTTTACAATTTATACAACGAGCCCGCCGCAGGCGCCGATTTTTTCATTTAATTGATGTGGATCGGTCGCGGGTGGGTCGCAAAACGCAAATGGGTTGCGGGTGGGTCGCAGGTGGGTCGCGGCTGAGTCGCGGGGTGGGTCGCGAGGTGGGTCACAGGGTGGGTCGCGGTGTGGGTCGCGGGGTGGGTCGCGGGGTGGTCGCGGGTGGGACGACGACAACAAACAGCACCACCACCACCACCAACACCAACAACAATAACATCAACCAGAGCAAACACAGCATCATCAACAACAGCCATCACCACCACCACCACCACCACCACCACCAACAACAACAACAACAACAACAACAACAACAACAGCAACAGCAACAGCAACAGCAACAGCAACAGCAACAGCAACAGCAACAGCAACAGCAACAGCAACAGCAACAGCAACAACAACAACAACAACAACAACAATCATTTTACCCGAACGCTCAGTGTTCTCCCCAGTGCCAGGGTTTTCTTGCGACACCAGCCAATACCCCCACTTCGTGGGGGGGCCGTTCAAGCTCTACCAAATATCCAAACGACTCTTCGAGACCACCCACACCCAGCTTCCCGCCCTATGACGTTGGGACACTTCACTTCGTGGCGTGCGGACGACCCTGGCTACTACACTGGCGTGGGGTACACACCCACAGAGGTTGATCACATCTGTTACATATGATGTGGTACACGGTACACGTGAGATGGTACGCAGTGCCAAGATAGTTGGTCACATTTTTGGGGCAAATTCGTGGGGATGCGATTACAGAAGTACATGTGTTACACTGATGTTATACAGTCCCAAGGATGACGCATGCATTGCTCATAGACTCATGGCGCTATGATCCTAACTCTCAGTGCCCAACGCGCGCGTGCACAGCCAGACGGAGGGAGAGAAACACATGTATACAAGGTTCGTGACATACGCACGGTCCACCATGTTGTAAACGATCGCATGCACGGTAAGTTCTGAAATTATACGTATGTACAAGCGGTTTGGGGTCCATGGGCACTTGGGGTCCACTTGAGAGCCTTTGGGGGGCTCCTTGGAACCATCTTGGGGCCTCTTGGGGGCTTATTGGACCCTCACGGCGGACTCTTGGGGCCTCTAGAACGCCTCCTGGGGCCATCTTGGGGGTCTCTTGGAGCCACCTTGGAGCCTCTCTGGAACCTCTTGGGGGCCTCTTGGAGTCCTCTTGAAGCCTCTTGGGACCATCTTGGGCGCCTCTTTGGGCCTCATGGACGCCTCTTGGGGCCATCTTGCGCGCCTGTTGGGGCCATCTTGGGTTTTAAAGATTCATCAAGAGACCGCGAATGGATTTCGAGATTTTTCGGATGAGAAAGTAGTGCGTTTTCATATGTTTTCTGAACATCGCATCTTGAAATTATTGAAAACCCATTGTGTTTGGCAGGATTTCGACATGCGCGCGCGGCGGCCGCGCGCATGTGCACTTCGTCTCATTTTTTGCAAGGGATGGTGGCCCTCGCAGGCGCGCAACCGTTGTTGGAGAAGTTCAAAGCACCTGAAGAAGTAGCACGCAAAGACCCTTTTGACAGAAATGTTTAAAAAGTGGTGTGTTTCCTATGAATCCGCAAGAGCGCGCGGAAGGACATTTTGACAATTTTTTCTTAAAAAACCATTGGGTTTTTGATGTTTTTATGTTAAAATCGCTACGAAACCTAAGGTTTTGGAAGGATTTCGTCTTGCGAGCGCGAATGTCCACTTTACCTTATTTTTTGCAAGGGATTCTTGAAATTTGATCAACTAAGAACAAGAATTTTCATTTTCTATTGTTTTTTGCAAGGGAAAACGAGCGTCAACAAAAAACCGGATCCGGGGGTAATCCACTTTTCTGAAGCTTTCGCAGAAAAATGATGAAAATGTAGCTGCGGCCTAGGTTTTGGGCGGGGGGCGTGCACCAGGGGGTCCAACAATAATAATTCTTTAGAAGTAATAATCTTCAACAACAACAACAACGCAACAAACACGATCCTCACCACTTGGTCCGCTTGCCCGCCGCGCACCCAGGGACAATGCACGACCGCGCGGCCCCCCGCAATCTGCCTTGGCGCCCTCGCGCCGCCACCGCGGGGACGAGGAGGAGGAGGAGGAGGAGGAAGAGGAGGGGGAGGAGGAGGAAGACGAGGAGGAGGAGGAGGAGGAGGAGGAGGAGGAGGACGAGGAGGAGGAGGAGGAGGAGGAGGAGGAAGAGGAGGACGAGGAGGAGGAGGAGGACGAGGACCAGCTGGTTGGGCGCGGGACTCCGTCACAGCCTCCGCGCCTCCAGCTGCCGCACGCCCGACGGGGCCGCAGGCGAGAGTGACGAGGAGCGAGGAGGGAGACAGTAAAGGGGCCCAGGGACACACTAATAAATACACACAGAAATAAGATGATTCCCATGGTTTCCCAGATAGTCTGGGTCTTTCTGTCTTCCCCCACTGCCCATATCTTCCCATATTTGTCTGGGGAACTGGCCGTCGCTCGGACGTCCATTTCCCGTGCATGTGTCGGTATCGTGCGTGTTTTTTTTGTTCGATGGTCCAGGATGGTCCGCGATGGTCCTCGCCGAGAAAAAATGCTCACGTCCGAGCGATGCCAGGGGGAACCGACGATTCAGTGTGCGTCTGTGTCTGTTCTTTCTCCTCCCGAAGGGAGGACGGGCCGCGCACCGCGAAAAAAATATCGTGCCCCCGCGGCTGCCCCCGGGCCAGGGCGGCTGAGCGCCGAGCGGCCCGGGGCGCCACGGTGGGCGGGTAGCCTCCCCTGGCCATCGCTCGGACGTCCATTCCCTGTGTTTTTTGTTGGTTTCGTGCGTGTTTTTTTTTTCGCCAAGTGATAAAAGGATGCTACTCGAGGGTCCTCGCCGAAGGAAAAATGCACGCGTCCGAGCGATGCCAAGTCCCAGGGGTTCGACGATTCAGTGTGTGTGTGTGTGTGTCTGTCTGTCTGTCTGTCCGTCTGTCTGTCTGTCTGTCTGTCTGTCCGTCCGTCTGTTTGTCTGTCTGTCTGTCTGTCTGTCTGTCGGCCCGGGGGCGCCACGGGGAGCGGGCGGCTTCCCAGGGAGCAGCGCCTGGAGGATCCAACGCGGCAGGAGGATGAAGAGTGCGAGGAGGAGGAGGAGGAGGAGGAGGAGGAGGAGGAGGAGGAGAAGGAGGCAGAGGATGAGGATGAGGATGAGGATGAGGATGAGGAGAGGAGGAGGAGGAGGAGGAGGAGGAGGAGGAGGAGAAGGATGAGGAGGAGGAGGAGGAAGAGGAGGGGGTGGCCTCCCAAGGAGCAGCGCCGGGAGCGGGTGGTCTCGCCGTGACGACCTGCGCGTTGGCATCTGATGCCGCGCGGGTCGTTCAGACTTGAACGGTCGGCGGGCGTCCGATCGCTGTATCGCTCCACAGGAGGCGCTCTGGACGGGACAATCATCGCCCCCCCTTGGATCCGCTGGGGGGGTGGGCACGTGCTGTCGGAACGGGTGAAGGGAGGGTTCGAGGAAGAGGAGGAGGATGAGGAGGGGGAGGAGAATGGAGAGGGCGGGATTGGGCAAGCCCAGTCGGAAGGTTAATCACCCCCCCACTGATAACATCCCATCCAGAATACTTCATAATACACCTGTGCGAGGGACGAGCTGCATGAGTGAAGGCGCTGCGCACAGGTGCGCGCCTAACCGAAGCAGCGCACATGAACAAATACGACTCAAGGATTATTGTTAATTTTCGGCCTCTGGAAGCCCTTACCAGGCCTCGGGGCTGTAGAGAAACCGACTCAACATAACAAAAACTGACCTGGGGCATGCGTCGAGACTTTTGAGTACCGAGGTCATGGGAAAGCCATGACGTCGGGGGTCAGGGACCGTCAAACAGCGACTCAGGACGCACACGTGGCCCTGGAAAGTGGGGCGAGACTTCTGGGGGTCGACGCCAGGAACAAGTCATGGCGGGCGGCAGGGTCGGGGCGCAGAGCCTCGCGCGGCAGAGCCGAGCGGCCGAACCCACACTGAACATCCCCTCGCCGGTCCCTATCGCCGAGGCCGTGGCCTGGGCCCCACTGGCCGACCACCACCCCGCCGCAGCGACGTCGCAGACCCCGTGAGCCCTCTCCTGCTGCCTCTTCCAACACTCCCTCCTCCTCCTCCTCCTCCTCCTCCTCCTCCTCCTCCTCCTCCTCCTCCTCCTCCTCCCCCTTCCCGCTCCTGCCCTTGCCCTCCTACTCCAGGATGTCCTGATTAGGAAGCCGCGGACGTAGCGCTGAATGGTGATGGCCTGCTCCACCTGTGCGGGAGCTAGCGCGCAGTGGTGCGCGTGCTAGATACTCTGAGGCCTGCCTCCTGGTACACATCGTTCCTTCCCTCGCTCCCCCCTCGAGGAGCGGGAGGCGGATGCGCAACAACCTTCTCCGCCAACTCGTCCAACAGCTCCCTGTACCTCTTGCGCGTCTTGATGCCAAGCCACACCTGCACGGCGCAACCGCCCACTGCTGTGGCCGCTGCCGCAGGTGCTCGTCCACCTCCTGCTTCCTGCTGCTCCTGCCCGTCCACCTACTCCCCCCCCTCCCGTCCTGACCCTCATCGTCGCCTTCACCCTCCACCTCACCTCGTCCCTCATCGGCCTCCTCACTCTCGCCCTCCTCTCCCTGAGCATCGCAGTCCTCCCTCCCCCTGTCCGTGTCCTCCTCGTCGTCGTGCGCCCACTCGCCCTGCCCCCCCCCCCCTCCTTCCCCGTATCCTCACGCCCTCCGTGCTCATCCTGCTGCGGCCACTTCTGTCCTCCTCCTCCGCCTCCTCCTCCTTCGCCTCCTCCTCCTCCGCCTCCTCCTCCTCCTCCTCCTCCGCCTCCTCCTTCGTCTCCCCGACGTTCCCCAATCAGTGCTTGCACTGAAGGGGTCCCAGCGGAAGTTGCACGATTTGGCGAAGCTTTCCCGCCGATCTTGGTGGCCGACTGGGTTCCCGGGTTCCTGCTTGCGGGTTCCCGTTCCTGGTTATTGGTTCCAGGCCGATTTCGGTGGGTTCCGGGTTCCTGGGTTCGCGGTCGATCTCCCAAACGATCAAACCATCCACTGATTGGGGTTATTATCTGGTGTAAGATTCCCTTATCTCCTCCACTGTCCTTCTTCTCCTGTTCCTCCTAATCCTCCTCCTCCCGTTCCCTCCTTTCCTCCTCCTCCGCCCTCCTCCTCCTCCGCCTCCTCCTCCTCCTCCTCCTCCTATACCATGGCGAAGGGAATTACCCGAAAAGTACCCAAACCTTTCCAAATGCGACGCGACTGCCGGTATGACCGCTACACACAGAAGAACACATTCAGAGTTGTGCAGCCTTCTTGGGCACATCGCCAGACAACGTCGGAGCACGTTCAAAGCCCCCCCCGCCAGTCACACGCTCTCGGGATGACAGTGGCGAACGCACCCCAAAAAGCCGCGCACACCTCCGCCCCGTTGGACCTCCAAGGAACCAATGAAAGTGGCGGTATCCGCACACTGGCGATCGTTGCGCCATTGGCAGCCCTCGCACGGAGCCGCGATGTTTCGTCTGGGTGTGCGCATGACACATCTGCGTTGGGTCCCCGACGAGCCTACGAGTGTGGCGACAGTTGCACACGCGACAGCGCCGCAAGAGCGCTAAAAGACGCCCAAGCTGGCATCAGGACGGCCCAAAAAGGTTCCCAAGACGTCCAAAGAGGGCTCCAGGATGCGCCACAAGGGGGCCTGTAAGGGGCACAGGGCAAGGAAAGAGTTGGGAGAGAAGGAGAAGCGAGGAGCAGGAGAGGGAGGGCCAAGAGGAGGGGGGCGATGGGGAGGTAACAAGAAGGATAACCAGGTAGACGAGAAGGCAGGAGCTCGTCCTCTCCTGCTCCGCCCCGACGAACACGAAGTTGTCCCTGGCGACGACCGCGACGACGACGACGACGGTCGCGGCGACGACGACGGCAGCGATTACGTCACCGCGCGCGCCTTGCGCAGGTGCGTCGCGGCCCTGCTCATCTCCTCGAGCTTCTTGCCGCGCACAACCTGGCGCGTCACCGTCGTCGCCTGTCGTCGTGGTCGCGGTCGCCGCGGTCGTCGTTGTGGCAAGCTACGTCGTTGTCGTTCGTCGTCGTCGTCGTCGTCAGAACCGCCGTCGTCGTGGTGGTCGCCGCCTTCGTCGTCGTCGTCACTGGCGGGGACGAAGAGGGACCCCACACCCTCCTTTGAGCTGCTCCATCCCGTCATCCTCTCTCGCGAGCGCGCCGTCCTCCGTCCACCACGCCCCCCTTTCCTGCCCCTTCGCCGCCCTCCCTCACTCTAGGCCTCAGCGGAAGGGGGTTGCAGCGCGCTGCTGACATCCAGGCTCCCGAAGCAACGAGTGCAGGGACTGAGATGCCAGGAACGCCTCGGGAGGGGGCGGGGGAAATGGAACATAGCAGGACGCCGACCACAGGAGGAGGAGAAGAGGCGGCGGAGGAGGAGGCCGATCCGATCCTGCACAGGCCCGTCCTGCGTCCTGGGCACAAGATTAGCCTGGACACAATCCGCGCAAGATGCCGATACCGCTACTCCGCGGACGTATCCTGGGAGGCGGTGGCGACGAGGGCCTCCCAGGAGGCCCCAGAACAGAAAGCGGAAACGAGGCTAGGGCACCAGTATCGGTACCTTTTCCTCATCCGAGGACTGGCCTGGACACAGTCCGCGCAGGTGTGCAGCTGAGATCCTCCCAAATTGGCGGCGCACGCAAGGGGATATAGGGTGAGGGGGGAAGGCGTCCTGGAAGGAGGCTGCCTCTTGAAGGCGCCCGCCTTCCATTTTTAGACGAGGCCCACGCCTTCTAAGAAGCAGGGGTAATTCTACGAAACCTTCCCCCCTCTCCCTACGGCAGGTTCGTGTCGCGTCGACCCGGGCCCTAGTCCCTGACTCCGCGGGGCTCGTTCAACCTTGAACGATCGGCCGCTTCCGAAAACGCCCGATCGTTCAACATCGACCGATTCTGGGCAGTCGCTGGCGTTCAACGTTGAACGCTGGAGGAGGGGTCGCCACCTGTCGACACGACGCGAACCTGCCGTAACCCCGCTGCCGGTCCTCCTGCGACAGCCGCCCCACCGACCTGCTGCCCCGCCGCCGACCATGTCCTCCTCATACTCCTCCCCCCCTCCTCATCCTCCTCCCCCCCCTCCTCCTCCTCCTCCTCCTCCTCCTCCTCCTCCTCCTCCCTCCTCCTCCTCCTCCTCCTCCTCCGCCTCCTCCTCCTCCTCCTCCTCCTCCTCCTCCTCCTCCCTCCTCCCTCCTCCTCCTCCCTCCTCCCTCCTCCCTCCTCCTCCTCCCTCCTCCCATCTCCTCCTCCCTCCTCCCTTCCCCTGCTCCTCCTCCTCCTCCTCCTCCTCCTCCTCCCCTCCTCCTCCTCCTCCTCCTCCTCCTCCTCCTCTCTCCTCCTCCCCCTCCTCCCTCCCTCCTCCCTCCTCCCTCCTCCCTCCTCCTCCTCCCTCCTCCCTCCCTCCCTCCTCCTCCTCCTCCTCTCCTCCTCCTCCTCCTCCTCCTCCTCCTCTCCTCCTCCTCCTCCTCCCTCCTCCTCCCTCCTGCTCCTCCTCCTCCTCCTCCCTCCTCCCCCCCTCCTCCCCCCCTCCCCCCCCTCCCCCTCCTCCTCGAGGCGCGCCCGCTCGCGGCCGGCAACCACCGCGCCGCCAGCGCCGGGGCCAAGAGAGAATCTTGCGTCTCACTCCCGAGTTTCGGACGCTCCAAGACCCCCCCCGAGACGGCTCAAGAGGCCCCCAAGAGTTCCAAGACGGCCCAGGTGGGCTCCAAGACGGCCCAGGTGGCGCCCAGGACCCCAAGCAACGCCCAAGAATGGGACCACGAACTACGAATCCGAGCCTGCTGCCCCAAGAGGCCCCCAGCAAGCCCCCTTGCCTCCGCGAAACAACGACCGCCCATAATGCTTTGCTGGCTCGGCGGCGGAATTGCCAGGGGCAGCTCGATAGAATCGAACCCCGATCGTCCGGATGTTTCCCGCAAGCTGCGCAAACAAATACATCCCCCTAGGGAGGGGGAAGAAAGCTACTCATATGGCGTAGAGCGGGGGAAAACCATAGTTTACGTTCGTGGAGCACGCAACGCTGTCTGAACTAGCACGGCATCGCGGGCACGGCGGGCACGCCCAACCAAGAAACATTAAGAACGCATAGATGCAACCCGACGCCGCTGAGGGGGTGCTGCATCTTCGCGTGCTCACAGGCGCAGCGGCCCTCTCCCGCGCAGGTATCAAGGGCCAACCAAAGCGGTTATTGTTGATACCCGACAGCGAGATACATAAAAAAATGTCGCGACTGCGCCGCAACAGAAACAAGGGCAGGCTTGCTGTCATGAGCACTGCAGCGCGCATACGTGCACCACATGTTGTACACCACAGCGCCTGTGTGCACCACGGGGCCTGCGCGCACAACTCTGCCACTGCCCACCGCACTGCATGTGCGCACCGCCATGCAGGGATGCACCGCGGCGGCTGGTACGGCAATAGCTGCGTGCGCCACAGCGGTTGTGTACACCACAAGGCCTGCGTGCACTTCAGCGCCCGCGTGCACGCCACAGCTGTTATGTACAGCAGCGTGCGACACCTCCATCCCTGCGTATACCACAAGGCACGTATTTACCAGTGCCCGCGCGCGCCACAACAAAACGTGCTCACCACAGCCCACGCGCGCGCCACACTTCGCCTGCTCGCAGCGACACGTCTGCGTTTAACGACGCTCGCGTGCACCACAGGGCCTGGGCTCTAGCGTAGATTCACGAAATTCGCGCGGACCTCCACTTATTACCCTTCAGTGTAGCTCAGGGAGCGATGAAACCAATCGTTGTCTCCCGTCAGAAGAGACTGTGGAGACGACGACGCCCACGTACCAGCCTGGAGGCCAAGGTGCATCGCCCGGATGTCTGCTACGTGGCGACCCCTCTTCCGAGCAACGCTCAAAATCGGCATCCCGCCTGCATCAAAAGAGCATTCGTCGGCGGCGAGATATGAGGGGCAACGATAGGGGGAGATAGGCATAGGGGGGATGCATCGACCTGGAATCGGCGATACATCGTCGATTGATCGGCGATAGGCCCCGACAATGAATCCGCACCTTCCTGGGCAGGGTGGGGCTTCCTGGGCAGGGCAGGGCGCGCGCAGGACAGGGCGGAGGAGGGCGGAGGAGGAGGGCGGAGGAGGAGGAGGAGGTGGAGGAGGAGGAGGGGGAGAAGGAGGAGGAGGAGGAGGAGGAGGAGGGAGGGATCAGGACGACTGGGCCCTCCCAAGAACAAAAAAACGGCTGGCCACAGAGGCGCGGGAAGAGGGGAGTGCCGCGCGCCCAGCGCGGCCTCCACGCGGTCGGACGCCCAGATCCTCCGCATCATCGACTGCGGGGCGGGGAACATGGGGGACGGAGACGGCGACAGCGACGGCGAAGGCCACGACGGCGACGACGAACGACGGCGGCGAACGACGGCGGCGAACAACGGCGGAGGCGGCGACGACGACAACGACAACGACGGCGACGGCGACGACGGCGACACGACGGCGACGACGGCAACAACGGCGACGACGACGACGAATGACGGCGGCGAACGACGGCGGAGGCGGCGACGACGACGACGACCTCGCTGGCCGAGGCTACGACGAGGCCGCGTGCGGACAGAAGGAGGTCAGGGGCACAAGCAACAACATGAACAGAAAGACTCTGAGGTCCGCGCGGATTTCTCGGAGCGGCGATGGGGCTCCCTGGCGGCTCATCTGGCTCCACCCCTGGCGCACTCCGCGCGCCATTGAGAGAGGGGGTCCAGCGCCGATCCGAGACTTCCGCGCAGACTTCCGAGATTTTACGTAGGTCATTGGTTGTTCCCCAGGGGGAGGAGCAGGAGGAGGAGGAGGAGCAGAAGGAGGAGGAGAAGGAGGAGGAGGAGGAGCAGAAGGAGGAGGAGAAGGAGGAGGAGGAGGAGGCAGCAGGGAGGGGTTAGGAAAGACCCCCAGCGAGGTCTTCGTAAAAAACAAATCCGGGCGATGAGTTACACTCGACCACGGAGGCATTGAGCCAGACCAGGCCATATTCAGCCTGAACTAAGCCGAATTAGACGGGATTGAGCTGGACTAGCCGGGAATATGCTGGATTCGGCCGATTTCCGACCCACGAAGATGTAAAGTTGTCTCCCCGAACGTAGGCGCAGCTGTGAACATTTTCTGATTCGGCGTTTCGACATTGGGCGGAAGAGGGGGGGGGCGGGGTGGGTTTGGCTCCGGACTTTTGCTGAATGCGCCGGTTTGCAACAGTGCGTCCTGTGGGGGAGACTCCACCTGCTTGAAACAGGCGCCCCAAAACAGTCCAGATCTACGTACTCCTGGGGGGAGAGGGGGTGCGAGGGCCCCCGCCGATCGGCAAAACAATGAACAAGACAGCGATCACCAACGAACATCAGAGCTGCTTCCCTGCAGCTCGCTGGCCACTCTTCTCGACGTGACCCAGCGCCAGCGTTAGGTCGGGCGTGTCCCCCTACAGGCGGACTTTGGAAGGAAACTTAACAACACTCAAAAAATATAACAACAAACTTAAGAAATACTGAGCACATCGTCCCCTGACTATTTTTGTTGACTATTCTTGAATATCCCCCTCTATTTGAGCAGGGACCGACAGTCCAAGCAGTCCTATAGGCCTACCACGGAATGTTCTTAGAACCCAACAATGTTCTAATAACAAAACATGTTCTTAGAACATAAACCCGATGCACTAAACCAAGACAGACCCCGCCAGAAATGTTCTGAGAACATTTCCTGGGAACCACGAAATTGTTCTTAGAACATTGTTTGGTGGGGCTATAAGCGAGCCGGGACGCTTTGCCACTGCTTGATTCATATTTTTGTTGACTACTCTTGAATATCCCCCTCTATAGGAGGGACAGGCCCGACTTAAACCTGGCGCCAGCGCCAGACGGCCGGCGAGCCCTCCCCCACCGACCCGGCTGCACTTGCCGCCGCGGTGGCACCGGCCTGGATCTTCGTGGCCGCGTCGTACTTCTGCTTGTCCTGGAGGCGAGGGACACTCCAGCCCCAGACATGATCGCGTCGTAAAAAAAAACAGGAGGGGAGGTTTCTGGCGCCAACTTCGGCCTCGGGGGGCCCTCGCCAGGCCTCGGGAGCGCTAAAAACGACTCAGGACGAAAAACCGGTCCGGGGGAAAGGGTCGGGACTTCCAGGGACGCCGTCCTGAAAAAATCAGGACGTCGCATGACTGGGGCCTCATCTTCCTGATCCCCCACTTCCCCAGCCAGCCTTCGCTCCTCCGCCCCTCATCACGGTCCTACTCGACCTTCACCTTCACTTCCTCCCATTCCATCTCGTCATCCTGCTGCTGCTCATCCCTACCTCTCTGGGCAGGCGACGACGACGACGACCATCCACGACGACGAAGACGACGAGGAAAACGAAGACGACGACGACTACGAAGGCGACACGGGGCGACGTCCCCCGAGAGGCCAAGGGTTAGGAGGACAACGAGGACCTCGTTGTGTTCCTTGCCCCCCTCCTCTGGGGATCGGTCGTCCTCGTCCTCGTTCCGAGGACAGCGGTCGACGACGATCGATCGATCGACGGAGTTGACCATCGACGACAACGATCGACGACAACGACCGATGGACGATCGACGACGATCGACTGATCGATCGATCGACGACGACCGTCGACCGACCATGACGAAGGCATCAATCGATCGACATGGAAGCAGAGCAGCTGCGCCACGTCGGCCCATCGCCCGTGGTCGCTTGCTCGCCGCTCGTCGGTCGTCGATCGCCGATCGTCGTCCCTCGTCGCCCGTCGTCGTCGTCCGTCGTCGTCGTCCATCGCTCGCCGTCCCTCGTCGTTCGTCAAGATTCGCCGTCCGTCGTGTTCCGTCATTGTCCGTCGTCGTCTCCTTATCGTGGTCTCCCGCTGCCCATCGTCCGTCGGCCCTCGACGTCCCTCATCGTCCATCATCGTCCGTCGTCATCGGTCGTACTCCATCGTCAATCGTCGTCATCGCGGCCCGTCGAAGGTCCAGAGGTCGAGAGTAGGGCGATACCCTCGAGGCTCGATCGGAAAGCATCAGGCGACGGCGGCAACGGGCGGGGTAGATGGCATGATGCAAGGACGCCAACCGTATTGATGGGCCTGTTTCCCACCACCACCACCATAAGTTGGAGGGAGAGGGGTCCTCCTCCTCCTCCTCCTCCTCCTCCTCGTCCTCCTTCCCCCCTCCAAGTTGTGGTGGTGGTGGTGGAAAACAGGCCCAGCACGTACGCCGATCTGCGCCAGGCCCACCCAGGGCACGTGACCGGCGTGCACGCCCCCCTGGCGTGGCCAGGGCGGAGCGCACACGGATGCTACAGTCGGACTCGATTGGACAGGACACGCGAGCGGACACAAGACCCTTTCGAGGGCCACATTGCCACAGGAATGTAGGAAGCATGGGTCGCGAGACACAGGACACAAGGGTACCCTTGACTTGGCAGGGTCGACCTGCCAATCTGGGCCCGACTGTAGGCCCGGGATGGGCCTGGCCAGGGTCAGAGCATGGGTGTGCAGCTCCTGTCGCCTGCGTGCAGCTCTCGTCGCCAGAGGCGAGGGTCGAGCTGGACGGGAGGGTGGCGCGGGGAGGACGCCTAACTGAGAAACGGAATTGGCACGGAGAGAACACGAATCTCGAGCGAAACAGGTCCTGGACCCCGGGGCTTTCCCAAGGGCCATCTTTTCATCCTGATTCGGTTTGAGGGTCCTGGGGCAGGAGACCGAAAGCGGCGAACAAAATCCAGGACCAGTGTCCCTCAGCACACCCTTCTTTAAGAGAGGGTGGATGGCCAAGCGCAATCGAGCTTTCCGCTCGGGGTGAGGGAGGGAGGGCGGATAGAGCAGGAAGAGCGAAAGAGGGAAAAGACAGGGGAGAGGAGAGGGATGGCAGGGGACAACTATTTTGGAGCTGTCAGCTTTCGCACTCTTTTTCGAAAGATTGAATGGAGGGTCAGAGTGAGGGGGCCGAACGGTCATTCATGGTGACTGAATGCGTGGCTGAAGAGGGGATCCGTGGTGAGGATTCTGCTTATTGCATGATTGCGTTGTGAATTGTTTGTTGTTGTCGTCCCACCCGCGACCCACCCGCGACCCACCCGCGACCCCACCCGCGACCCACCCCGCGACTCACCCTGCGACCCACCCGCGACCCAACCCGCGACCAACCCGCGACCCACCCTGCGACCCACCCGCGACCCACCCGCGACCCACCCGCGACCCACCCGGCGACCCACCCGCGACCCACCCCGCGACCCACCCGCGACCCACCCGCGACCCACCCACGACCCACTTGCGACCACCCCGCGACCTCCCCCGCAACCCACCTGCGACACACCCGCGACCCAACATTGACCCAACATTGACCCACCCGTGACCCACCCGCGACCCACCCGCGACCAACCCCCCCGCCCCACCCCGCGACCCACCCCGCCGCGACCCAACCACGACCCCCGCGACCCACTTGCGACCACCCCGCGACCTCCCCCGCAGCCCACCCGCGACCCACCCGCGACACACCCGCGACCCAACAACGACCCACCCGTGACCCACCCGTGACCCACCTGTGACCCAGCCGCGACTCATTTGCGACCAACCCACATTAGTTTGACAAAAAAATCGGCGCCCGCGGCGGGCTTCTCCAGAGTCTCGCAGACTACCGACGTCCCCACCGCCCCCTCACTCTTATCCGCATCTGCGGGGTGCTACAGTATGGCTCAGTTGGGAGGCCTTGGGAGGGACATGGGAGGGGGCGGCTCACTGGGGGAGGGGATAATTCAGTGGGAGCGAGTGAACGGCAGAGGGCGCCTCATCTTCGAGGGATTGGGGGACAGCGATGGGGGGCGGCGCGAGCGAAAGGCGGCAACAGGCGGGCGGCGGAATCCTCGCCGTACTTCTTGCGGGCCACGGAATACCGCTGCCGGCCCAGGTAACCCCGGAAAACGCGCTGGATGTCCACCGCCGCCCTCAGGCGTGCCTCCACCCTCCCCGCGGTGGCAACCCACGGGAGCCTCCCATGCCATCTAGCTGCCTTTTGCGAGTCAACGCTGGCCGACGCTCATCGGCGCTAGCCGACGCGAAATCGGCAGCAACTCGATGCCAAATCGACGTCGAATCGGCGCGTTCCCATCTCGACTACCAGGCAGAGTTCGGGGGGTGCTAAAGGTGTCCCTGGCCCAAGGTGCCCCTAGCTTGTCGCTCAATGTTGGAGTCCCTGGGACCCTCTGGGCCTCGTGAGGGGTGCTCTGGAGGCCCCGGTGGCCTCCTTGGCAATCCTGGCGCGGCAGGGGCGCGCGCGGCCTCGCCCAACGCGCGGGCACGCGCGAGCCAGGCACGATCCCCTCCAAAGCGGTCCCAGGAGGCCCGCCGGTCGCCCCCCACCCCGAGAAGCGGCTTCCCACGCGGTCCCAGGGCACCCCGAGGACGCTCCACGGGCTCCAGGACAGGCCAACGACGGCCGGAAGTGGCCCAGGGCGCGCGGGCACGCGCGCACCGTGCGGAGCGCACGTGCCGCGCGTGGGCGCACCCGCGCGCGCGGGCACGCGCGCACCGTGGCTTCGCCGGCGGAGCTGTGGAGTGCAGCCGCCACTTCGGGCACGCACGGGCACACGCACGGGCACGCGCACGGGCACACGCATGGGCACGCACACACACAACACACACAAGTACACAACACACACAACACACACAATACACAGACAGACAGACAGACAGACAGACAGACAGACAGACAGACAGACAGACAGACAGACAGACAGACAGACAGACAGGCAGGCAGACAGGCAGGCAGGCAGGCAGGCAGGCAGGCAGACAGACAGACAGACAGACAGACAGACAGACAGAGACACAGACAGAGACACACACACACACACACACACACTTTTGGCGGACGCGGCCTCGCGCGCAGCGACGAGGCGGAGTCAGCAGAAGTACTAAGCGCGGGGGCGCGTTCACACAATGCTCCTTCTGGCGCGCCGATGTGTTGCAATCAGCGGCTGAAGTTCTTTTAAGACGGAGCATGCTCAAAGACATCGACCAAACCATATCTATTCATACATATATACACATTTGTTGGAGGTCGCGGCCTTGCGCGCGGCGACGAGACGACGCAAATCAACTACGGCGGCCGAAACCTAGGCTGGTGCGCGCGGGCGCCTGCTCTGAGGCGGGGGGCATCGCATTGCCATCCGGGCGTGGATGGCGGGGAGAAAGGAAGCGCGCACTGGCCGCCGTCCAAGGGGACGTCCAATACGGGAGGCGCAGCGCGGACGCGACGGGGGAGAAAAGTGTACTGTGAGTGACCGGACCGACCACGACGCCATGCGATGGCCTCTGGCGAGACGAAGACGGGGCTACATAATGCCACGGCACGCTCCCGCCAGGACTGCTGCTGCGCACACGCACACACACACACGCACGCACGCACGCATGCACGCCCGAACGCACGCACGCACGCACGCACGTACGCACACGCACCCACACACCCACACACACACACATCAAACAACTGAACAACAAAAAACACGCGCGCGCATACAACACGCGCCCAAGAGTCCCCCAAGACAATCCCAAGGGGAACTTACGAGTGATCCTGAGGGCGGGGCAGGTGGTGGAATCGATGACACCTCGGCTTTTGATCGACGTCCTACAAGATGGCTCCAAGAGGCGCTCTAGGGCTCCCATAAGGACCTCAAGAGGGCCCCCGCAGTGGCCGCCCAAAGGACCGAAGACACCTTAAACGAGCCTCATCCATCACAGCCCCAGAACCTTCCACACGGGCCCCAAGAGGGCCCAGTAGGACCCACAGAGAAGCCCCACATAAGCCTCAGAATACTCCGAAAGGAACTCCAAGAGTTCTCGTCCTCGTTGTCCTGATCTTCCTCCTCAGGTCTCGTCTTCGTTTTCCTCATCGTCGTCCTCGTGGTCGTCTCCGTTTTCATCCTCCTCCACCTTCTCATCTTCCTTGCCGTCGGTGTCCTCCTCCTTCTACTCGTCGTCGTCGTCCTCCTCCTCCTCCTCCTCCTCCTCCTCCTTATCGTCCTTGTACTTACACTCGTTCTTGCCCTGATCGTCGCCCTCCTTGTCCGCCTCCTCCTTCTCCTCGTTCACCAGCTCCTCGCTGTCCCCAAGAAGACCCCAAGAGGGCATCAAGAAGACCCAAACATGGATCCTTCCGGGAAGCTGTTCCACTACATGCTTCTAAACGACCCTAATTCAAATAACTCGCCTGGCGATCACTTCTGCATGCGTTTGTGGGGATAACGACACAATATTCTAGTTCGCGCGCGCGACGCGGCCCTTGGGGTTCCTCGGACGGAGAAACCCGGGAGAAGCCTGGGCAGTCGGGGTCAGAGATGGCTTTCCCCCCTGGGGTGAGGCCTTCCGGGCGCCCCAGAGCGCTGGAAGAGGACCCCAAGAGGCCTCCAAGACAGTCCAAGAGGGCCCCGAGTCGCCGACCGATCCGTCCAAGACGCCCAAGATGGCCTCCAGACGGCCAAAGACGCCTCCAAGAGACGCCCCAAGAGGCCTCCCAGAGGCGGCCCAAATGGGCCCCTAGAGGCAAATAGCAGATTTCCGGTTGGTTCTTGGAACATCTGGAGGTTCTCGCCGCTTCGGCTTCCCAGCGATTCAAAACTGCCCAAGATCGCCCGAAGTGCCTAAAGCAAGGCCCCAAAGTGGCCCAAGAGGGCTCCAAGACGGCCCAAGAGGCCTCCGAGGCGGCCCAAGAGGACCCCCAAGACGGCTCCAACAGGTGGCCCAGACGGGGGGCCCGCACGGACAGCTCTCGGCCCCCCGGAAGCACAAAGAGGCCCTCAAGAGCCAAAGAGGCTCCAAGGACCCCAAGAAGCCTCTTGCGACCCTCCCCGGATATGTTCAACTCGTATGCAGGCGGACCCAGGATCCTGCAAGATTCGTCGTAGAGCGGGCCGCCGAAGGAAGTCCAACATCCTCGCAAACAGCAGCGCGCCCCCCTTCCCCGAAATCCCAGCGTAGCCGCAAACAGTTCCCAAACCAGCACTCGAATGGCCCAAAGGCAGAATTTCATGGACGACAAGCCCAACTCCATGGGTGACAAGCCCAACTCACGATGGTGCCAAATACCCATGACTGCCCCCAACCAAGCCCCCCAGAAACAACTACACAGGAACTGCTCCACCTCCAAGACTGCTGACGTAACGTCGCTGGAAAACGGCCACCGCCCAGCAGCCCAACATGGACAACGAACGCGCGGGCAACAACCATGGATGCCACATTAGGGGCCGGCGAAATGAGCGAAGCAATTCAATGAACAATACCCCCCCTTAACGCCCCATTGTTGATGATCTACGGCCAAGACACTTTTGGTCGGCGGTGGGGGGCGGCGAGGCCGAACTTTATTATCCACTGGGCCAATTAATAATGATAGTTGCCATCTTCTTAACATACACAGCAACAGTGTCACGATCGTGTGGCAGGGCCATTGGATTATCACCATCTCGGCCTTCCCAAATTACGAACTTGTGGCAGGGCCATGTGATTCTCAGAATTTCAGTATTGCCAAGTCATGGACGTGTGGCAGGGCCATCGGATTCCCACCATTCCAACCATGTGTGCCAGAGCGGTAGGATTCTCACCACTCCAGCCCTTCCAAGTCAAGAACGTGTGGCAGGGAGGCCCCGCGAAAGCGCGGGCGGAGAGGGTGTCCCTGCGTGGGCTCGCGAGTACATCCGTACATCCGTATATCTAACAGTCGTACACTCCGCACACTCCGAAACATGTGTTCCATACATCCACGCACTCCGCACACCGTGCATCTGCGCACTGTACATCCGTGCATCCGTACATGCGAGCTGCCGGGCAACGTGTTATGTTTCATCTCACCATACAGAGGCCCCGAACATTCTTATCCCTGGGATGTGAGTGTCGGGGTTACGGGGTTACACGGAAGAATCAAGAACTACAATATCATCCTCAACGGACGCGCGCCTAGTCGCTAGTCCCCATGTGCATGCACAGGGAAGGCAGGGTGGCAACGGGGCTCGTAGTCATCGTCGTCCTCGTTCGGTGTCGTCGTCTTCCTCATCTGTTGTTTCACCCTCCTCCTTCCCCCGCACCCTCACCTCAACCTCCTTCCCGTTACCTCCCATCGACTCCCATCCCGAACCTGCTCCAGGTTTCTTACGTCGCGGATCCGCTTCACCCGGTGCTGCGCCATGTACATGCGCACCCAGCACTGGATCTTCACCTGACCCCAGAACAGGGGAGCAGAGAAGGGGCACGCCCTGATCTTCTGGATCATGGTCACGTCATCAGCATCGGCATCATCCTCCAGGTCATCACCCACACCATCCCCATTACAGCATCATCCTCATTAGCATCATCCTTAGCATCCTCATCATCTGCATCCCAATCCTCATCGAGAAACCATCATCAGCATCATCAGCATCGTTATAATCAGCAACAGCAGCAGCATCATCAACATCATCATCACCATCATCATCAGCATCATCATCAGCATCGTTAATCATATGCAGCAGCAGTATCATCATCACCATCAACAACACCATCATCGTCGGCGTCATCATCGTCATCATCGTCATCACCATCATAATCATCATCAGCATCATCAACGTCAGCATCAACATTCTCATCATTTTCAGTATCAACCTCATCCTAATCCTCATCATCAGCAGCCGCATCATCATTGTCAGCCACTATCATCATGATCATCAACATTGACGTCGCCCTTCGCCTCCTCAGTCCTCCTCCTCATCCTCATCATCATCATCATCCTCCTCTTCCTCCTCCTCCTCCTCCTCCTCATTATCATCATCATAATCATCAGCACCACCAACAGATGCTGCATCATCACCATCACCATCGTGAGGTGGATTCGGCGATGTACCTCCGAATTCGGCGAACTCTGCAGTTCCTGGGCAGGTACCGCCACTCCACAGACTCAGACACTTCCCGGGGTGCGCCCTGACCATAATCTCGAGGCGGCCCAGCCGTGGCGACGAGGGCCGGCCCGGACCCAGGAGGCCCAAAAACACAGAATCGAGGAAGGGGTAGAGGTGTCGGCGCCTATGCCTCCTGTTTTAGGGTAATGCCTCGGCTCTCCAGCGGCCCTTCGAGGCGATTTCGGCAACCCCAGAAGGCTCTCGGCGAGGCGCAGCTGCTGGAGAGCACCCCGAGGCGGGGAAACCGCCGAGAACCAGCGAAAACCTTCGAAAACCTCATACCTCGAACCTGCGAACAAACTTCGGAAACGGTTTGGGCACCTCTTCCTCCTCTGAAGAATTGGCGGAAACAAGCTTCACGCACGATGACATACCGACCTTACGCGGTGGGTGACGCGGGCCGCAAGAGCGGCATCCTACATTGGAAACATGCGAGTGTCCGCGCAATCGATCCCGTCCCCTTTCGTCGCTCAAGTGCCGCCGAAGGCCGCCTCCTCCTCCCCATCCTCCTCCATTCCGTCTCCTTTTAGAGAGCTCCTCCCTGTCGCACCCCGAGGCCAATCGAAAGGGCGGGCCATACGACTCGCCTGATATTTCGCCACCACTTTATGGCCCTGATGCTGGAAAGCTGACAACAGCTTCGCAAATGGAGGGCGAGTGGTTTTCAAAATGTGATTCTCGCCTTAGCGCCGCGCGCATTCATTTTAAGCATGTGCAAGAGTTTCACGAATTGAGGGCGGGTCATGTTCAAAATGTGGCTCTCGCCTCAACGCCGCGCACATTCATTTCAAGCATTTGCAAAAGTTCACCGAATGAGGGCGGCTGGTTTTCAAAATGTGGCTCTCGCCCAAGCGCCGCGCCGTATTCTTTGTAAACGTTCAAACCATTTTCACAGATTGAGGGCGGCTCGTTTTCAAAATGTGGCTCTCGCCTTCACGCCGCCCATATTATTTTCAATCCGTTTCTAAAGTTTCGCGGCTTGGGGGGGGTAATTTATCAACATGTGGCTCTCGCCTTAGCACCGCGCACATTCGTTTCAAACAGTTGCATGAGTTTCACGGATTGGGGACGGTTCGTTTTCAGAATGTGGCTCTGACCTCAGCGCCGCGCACATTCGTTATGGACTGAGGGCGGGCCGTTTTTGTATGTGTTCTCGCCTAAGTGCCTCGCACATTCGTTTCAAACATTTGCATAAGTCTCACTGATTCGCATGGTCAACGTACCAGGAATTGCGTTTTAGAGCCGTTCAGGACTGTCAGGGCACAAGGGTTATGTTGATTCGCGGTGTTCATGTCCCAGGAATGGTATTCTGGCACGGTTCAAGATCGCCAAGATGTAACAGTCATGTTAGACCTCGTGGCGTTGAAGTCCAAAGGATGGTGTCCCACGCTTCAAGATGTTTTCCACGCTTCCCTCATCCTAATCCTGATCATCAGCAGCCGCATCATCATTGTCAGCCACTATCATCATGATCATCAACATTGGCGTCGCCCTTCTCCTCCTCAGTCCTCCGTCTCATCCTCATCATCATCCTCCTCCTCTTCCTCCTCCTCCTCATTATCATCATCATAATCATCAGCACCACCAGCAGATGCTGCATCATCACCATCACCATCGTGAGGTGGATTCGGCGATGTACCTCCGAATTCGGCGAACTCTGCAGTTCCTGGGCAGGTACCGCCACTCCACAGACTCAGACACTTCCCGGGGTGCGCCCTGACCATAATCTCGAGGCGGCCCAGCCGTGGCGACGAGGGCCGGCCCGGACCCAGGAGGCCCAAAAACACAGAATCGAGGAAGGGGTAGAGGTGTCGGCGCCTATGCCTCCTGTTTTAGGGTAATGCCTCGGCTCTCCAGCGGCCCTTCGAGGCGATTTCGGCAACCCCAGAAGGCTCTCGGCGAGGCGCAGCTGCTGGAGAGCACCCCGAGGCGGGGAAACCGCCGAGAACCAGCGAAAACCTTCGACAACCTCATACCTCGAGCCGGCGAACAAACTTCGGAAACGGTTTGGGCACCTCTTCCTCCTCTGAAGAATTGGCGGAAAAAAAACTTCACGCACGATGACATACCGACCTTACGCGGTGGGTGACGCGGGCCGCTAGAGCGGCATCCTACATTGGAAACATGCGAGTGTCCGCGCAATCGATCCGCGCAGGGCACAAGGGTTATGTTGATTCGCGGTGTTCATGTCCCAGGAATGGTATTCTGGCACGGTTCAAGATCGCCAAGATGTAACAGTCATGTTAGACCTCGTGGCGTTGAAGTCCAAAGGATGATTTTCCACACTTCAAGATGTTTACAAGTTTGTCCCCTGACGGGGCAATGAGCAAATGATCTTGGAGGGAGGGTGTACGTATTTCAACATCGTTGATGAGTTTCGGGTTTGCACTGGTCCTCCTCCTCCCTCCTCCTCGACCTGACTCCTCCCCGCGGCGACCTCGACGGCCGCCTCGAAGCACCGCCCGCACCTGGCCCTCCTCTGCCCCTTGCCGCCGAAAGCCGCCTCCCCCCCCGCTCGCCACGTTTTGCCGCTGGACGGCCCTCCTCGCGCGCAGCATGCGCCGCGCCAGGCCTCTTCGCGCGCGGGCGCGCGCACGAAGCGGCCGCCGCCCGCGCCTGCCGCCGCCGTCGCCGCCGCTGCCGGCGCCGCCGCCCTCGCCTAAGACGAAGCCAGGACAGGGATAACATCGGACAGTGATAAATCCCCGGATCCTTCGGCGTGTGTGAGATGCTGTCGTCGTCTCCGTCGTCGTCGTCGTCGTCGTGAACGCCGTCTTCGTCGTCTCCAAACCTAGCAACATTGAGGAACCAACAAAAGCAGAAACGTCGTAGTTACCGGGTCGGCAGCACCAGCCGTAAGGTCTTCAGAATCGGGAATCTCTGGGATCGCGGCCTTCTCAGAGCATCGTGGAACGCTCTGAGAGCGTTCCAGAACACTCTGGAACGGCTTTATCTTTGTCCCAGCCCCGCTCGATCGCCGCCGCCAATGGCGTTGCCTGGACTTGGAAGATTATGTTTATATAACCTCGATAGGTCTTTAGATCCCCAACAATACTTGGAAACTGAAAATCTTCTTGGCGACATTATTGACGGACTGGGGTCCCACCAATAGTGGAACAAGTATTTCTCCGCGGCACCCGCCGCACAACAACGACCACGACTACGACTACGACACCGACTACGACCACGATGATATTACGGCCACGATGAGGAGGAGGAGGAGGAGGAAGAGGAGGGGGAGGAGGAGGAGGAAGAGGAGGAGCAGGAGGGACAAGTTTGTTACTCACCGAGAGAAAAAGTGGGGTGGGAATCAAAACCTAGGACGTCCTGAGGTTAATTGTTTGTTCCTCGACGCCTGGCCATCTTCGACTCGAGGTTCCAATCGCTCGGGACATCGTCTCGCCGAGGGCGTTCTGGGGGTGTCTGCGTTCTGGGGGTGTCTGGATCGTCCCGATCGGCCGCAGGAGACCCGAGCACTGAGCCGAAAACCACCAGGCGAGGACCCAGATCTCCAACGTGTCGAAAAAACAAAACGATTTATGTCCCCATTGTTCGGCCTGTGGTGACCCTCGCGGGGTCCGGGGACATTCGAAAAAACGACGCAGCATGAAGCTGTGGAAAGGGTCGGGGCATCCAGGGACTCCGCAGCGAAACAACAGAAACCATAACTACATCAGAGGCCTAATTAGGGTCTGAGTCTGGGCGGGGGACGTCAGCTGTCCACCTCGCCGATCCTGGCCAGGCCTGTTCCTTCCAAAGCATAGGATCGTTGTACGGCAGGTTCGCGTCGTGTCGAGCAAGGCGCTGACTCCTGACGTCGCGAAGATCGTTCAACCTTGAACGATCGGCCGTTTCCGAAACGTCGGCTCAAGCAACATCGACCGATTCTCGGTCGCCGGCGGCGTTCAACGTGGAACGCCGGCTTTGGACACCCGAAATAGGTACCGAAAGAACGGGTACAATGCCCAACAACAAATGTTGTCCCAAACCAACGGCGGCCGCTGTTGGGCAGGCGGCCTTCTGTCTCAAGTGGACACAGGCCGCGGCGGCGCGGACAGCGAGTCCTGTTCAAAATGAACAGGAACTGCTGCTGGGCATTGTACCCCAGATTTCGTGATAAAAGGAAGGGGGTCTGGACCCTCCAAGACAAGCCATGTCAGACCCCCCCCCCGTGGGAGAACCCTCCAAAACATCGTCCCCAGACCCCCCCAGGCCCTCCGAGATAGCCTGGAAGAGACCCCCCCCCCGAAATGAGACCCCCCTCCCTTTATTACAAAATCTGGAGTACCAAAGTCGACCGAAAAGAACAGGGCGACGGCGAAGACGGCGACGGCAAAGACGGCAACACTGGCGACGACGACGGCGACCGTCGAGGCCGACGCGGCCGACCACGTCGACGAGGACGAGGCCGACGAGGACGACGCCGAGAGCGCTGGATTGTGCCCTGGGACGGGGAGCCGCCTCTCGCCGCCCCTTTAGTACGAAATCTGGAGTACCCATCCTTTCCGTACCCGTTTCGGGCGTCCGGACCGGCGGCGGGGTCGCCGCCGCTCGACGCGGCGCGAACCTGCCGCAGCCGCCCCCATGGCCTGGCCGGGGAGGCGTGGGCGCCCCTCCTGCCGGGCCTGGGCTCCGGGTCGGCCGAAGCCGGGACTGGCGTTATGTCGGGCGTGTCCCCCTATAGGGGGATTTTCGACGAAACATAAAAAAAACAATACCCCAAAATGGTCAAAAAATATTCGAAAGATGGTCCCCAGAGTATTCTTGAAGTATTTTTGGGGTACTTTATATTTTTCTTTGAAGATCCCCCTGTAGGGGGACAGGCCCGACTTAAGACTGGCGAGGTGGTCAGCTGGCGCCGACCCGCCTGGAGCCGAGGGCGCCTTGCCGGCAGAGGACCAAGAATCAAAGCCGCGAGCAGACGGCTGCATCCGGGAGCCAAAGGGCGGCGAGCATTCGGAAAAGCGATCTGGAGCTCCAGAAGTGTCTGTATCCGCCACCGTGCCGTAGACACTGAGTGGAGTGTCCTCGGGTCCCTTCGAGTTCAATGCGCTGAGTACTCGCCTTCGTACGCAAGATTGGTTGTTCCCCCAATCCAGAGGAAGCCCGGTCCGACCTGCTTGGAGAGGGGGAGGTTCACGGGCTGGCCCCAGCGGACTCATCGGCACCAGAAACATCACCAAATGGTTTTCAGTCCGCTCCAGAAGGCTCCGATACGGGTCTGGACGGCACCAACACGGATGAAGATGGCCCCACTCCCCTTCCGCCTGCCCCTCCCCCCGAGGACGAGAATCACGTACCGACCTACAGCTAGCAGAAGGCTAGCAAGCCCTCTGTACCTGACAGATGTCTCCAACGAAACGAGCACGCACTGACTGGGTGCTAGCGAAAGGGCCAGGGTACACGTCGGCGTCGGGCTCCCCTCCTAATCCAGTCCTGTACGCAAACTCGTTGTCCTCCTCCTCCTCCTCCTCCTCCTCCTCCTCCTCCTCCTCCTCCTCCTCCTCCTCCTCCATCCTTCCCCCCGTCCCGATCCATCCACCCACCCTCGCAGCCCCCATTCCGCCTTCCCCCCTCGTAGCCCCCTCCTCATGAGCATCATCATCAGCATCAGCAGCAGCGCCACCACCACCACCATCAGCATCAGCATCAGCATCAGCATCACCAGCATCATCATCATCATCATCATCATCATCATCATCATCATCATCATCATCATCATCGTCATCAGCATCAGCATCATCAGCATCATCGCCAGTATCAGTATCACCATCATCAGTATCCTCATCATCATCATCGTCGTCGTCGTCAACACCATCACCACCATCATCATCAACAATATCATCATAGCCGTCGTCATCAGCATCAACATCAGTATCAGTATCATCAACATGATTATCACCCTCATCTTCGTCATCATCCTCCCCCTCCTGTTTCTAATCCTCCTCCTCCACCTCCTCCTCCGAACTATCATCAGAACATCATCAGCGGCAGCATCACCATCACCATCACAACCCCCGTCATGGTCAAAATCACCATCATCATCAGCATAAGCACCACCACACTACCATTATCATATTCATCACCACGACCACCACCACCATCACCGTCACCATCACCATCATCATCATTAGCATCATCATCCTCATCCTCATCCTCATCCTCATCCTCCTCATCATCATCATCATCATCATCATGATCATCATCATCATCATCATCATCATCATCATCATCATCAGCATGATCGTCATCATCACCACCACGAACATCATCACCATCATCATTGTTGTCACCATCAGCATTCGTATCATCATCATCAGTCTCATCATCATCATCATCATCATCATCAACATCATCAGCATCACCATCATCAATATCGTCGTGATAATTGCCTTTGGCATCATCAACATCATCATCACCCTCATTATCAGCATCGTCAGCATCACAATCAGCAGCAGCGCCACTATACTCAACGAAAGCACCATCACCATCACCACTATCACCATCACCATCACCATCACTATCACAACCATCGTCGTCCTCGTCATCACCACCACAGTAACTAACACAAACACCATCGTCATCATCAGTATCATCAGCAACATGATCATCATCATCATCATCATCACCAAAACCACCACTATCATCATCACCATCATTGTCATCAGCATTCGCATCATTATCATCAATGTCATCATCAACATCGTCAACATCAAAATCACCATCATCAATATCGTCGTGATC
Organism: Prorocentrum cordatum; assembly: GCA_963575745.1. Taxonomy (NCBI): domain Eukaryota; class Dinophyceae; order Prorocentrales; family Prorocentraceae; genus Prorocentrum; species Prorocentrum cordatum. The sequence goes on from CAUYUJ010020237.1 coordinate 582,568, forward strand.
ATTGCCACCGGCATCATCACCATCATGATCAGCCTCAGTATCAGCATCGTCAGCATCACAATCAGCAGCAGCACCACTACACTCAACGTGCGCACCATCACCACCACCATTATCACCATCATCATCACCATCACTATCACCACCACCACTATCACAATCACCATAATCATCATCATCATCATCATCATCATCATCATCAACATCATCATCACAGACATTATCGTCGTCCTCGTCATCACCACCACCGTGACTAACAAAAACACCATCGTCATCATCATAATTGTAATCATCGTCATTACCATCATCAGCAGCATCACAATCATACCTTCCCCTCCTTATGATCGTGTTCCTGCTCATCATCATCATCATCATCATCATCATCATCATCATCATCATCATCATCATCATCATCAGCATCATCATCATCATCATCATCATCATCATGCGCCTCATGATCAGCATCATAATCAAGATCGGCACCTCCTCTTACTCCTCTTCATCCTACTCCTCCTCGTCCGCCTCCTTCCACTTCCCCTCGACAACTTCCTCCTGCCCCTCTTCCTCCTCATCCTCCTCTCCTTTTCCTCCTCCTCCTCCTCCTCCTCGTCCTCCCGCTTCTCGTCCTTCTACGCATTCTCCTTCTCCCCCTTCTCCTCCTCCTCCTCCTCCTCCTCCTCCTCCTCCTCCTCCTCCTCCTCCTCCCTCCTCCTCCTCCTCTCCCCTCATCTTCCCCCTCCTCCTCCTCCTCTTTCTCCTCTTCCTCCTTCTCCTCCTCCTCCTCCTCCTCCTCCTCCTCCTCCTCCTCCTCGCTTCCTCGAGCAGGCGCGCCGCAAGCACCCACCCCCCAACGCCGCATGCTGGGCGCGCACGCGGAGACAGGTATACGCAGGCGTGCGGGGCGCGCCTCCGCGCGCCATGCTGGTCAGCAGCAGGCCCGCGGACTGCCACTTGGCGATCTTCCGGCGTTGGATCATGCCCTCGGCCGGGCCGCCGCCGACCGCCGTCGCCGTCTGCGTCGCCTGCCGTCGCCCGCCGCCAGCGAGCACGACGGCGATGCGCTGGATGGCCAGCGCGAGCACGAGTCAACGATGACGGGGAGGACGACAGCGACGGCGGCGACCGGCGGCGGCGACGGCGAGGACGGCGACGAGGCCGCCCCAACTCTCGAGGAACAAAACATGGCAAAACCTGACGTAAGCTTTCGGACGTCCGTGCGGAGTCCTTTGATCGGCGCTGAACCCCCTGGCGGCGCCTCCGGCGCCGTGTCCAGCCCCGACCCAAGATCTCCCCGCGGACATCCGAAATTGCATGCTCATGTCATGACTACCTACCAGACCACCCCAACCCAACCCGAAGACCCGAATTTCGGGTTGGGGGGGTTAAGGGTTCCACATGTATTTTTTCCATGTTTCCCGACCCCCCCCCCCACTGGAAATCGAGGGTAAATCTGAGCCTTCGGGTTGGGTTGGGGTGGTTTGGTGGGTGGTGATGTCACTGCCTGCTCCTCGAAGCTCTCCGAACATTTCACCCGCGGTCTTCCCTCGCCTTCGGCCTCTGGGTCCCGTGGTCGGGCCCGCGGGCCACACGAGCTGGACCCGACGCGAAAAACTGCCACTTTGGGAAGGCAGTCGGGACCTCTGGGGCTGCGGATTGAAGAAGAGCTAGGGGAACAGAAAGTGCCATAAACATAAAAACTCGGAGGTCCGCGCGGATTTCTCGGATCGGCGCTGGACGCCCCTCCCTGGCGCGCGGAGCGCGCCAGGGGCGGCGCCGGAGGCGCCGCCAGGGGGCCCCAGCGCCGATCCGAGAAATCCGCGCGGACCTCCGAGTTGTATATATTTATGTAACTTTTGGTTCCCCTAAAAGCATCGGCGGATGTCCGGGGCCGCCCCTGGTCGCCGCCGGCGTCGCCGTTGCTGCCGTCGGCGGCGTGGGTGATCTTCTGGCGCCGGAGCCTGCCCTCGGCGGGGCCGCCGCTGGCCTGGGATGGGTTCGATGCGTACATCACGTCTCTGGGGAAGAGGCGCGATGGCCATTACCAATATGTCGTGAGATCTTGGCGACGCCGACATTGGTCATGGTCCATGCCGGCCGCCGTCGACTCGCGAAGATGATTCGCGAATCGACGGCGACCGCAATGGATGGTGACCAAGGACGACAGCGATGTTCCGGTGTTCGGTCTTGGTCATTGTCCTTCGCTTCTTCCCCTCTGTCGTCGTGTGGCCAGCGAAGGAGCTTGGTGAGTAGACGCCCGAGCTGCCATGCCTGTGGGATGCTGGAGCGTCTGTAGAGAAACCTAATACGATGGGCCTGTGTTCCACAACCACTTTAAGTCGGAGAGGGGAGGAGGTCCTCGTCCTCCTCCTCCACCTCATCCTCCTCCTCCTCCTCAACTTCGTTCTCCTCCTCCTCCTCGTCCTCCACCTCCTTCCCCCTCCAACTTATGGTGGTTGTGGTGGGAAACAGGCCCATCATAATCTCTTGGATCTGCGCTGGACCCCCTATCCCAGGCGCGTTCCGCGCGCTCCCACGAATGCCCACAAACCGCCGACGACAAACGTGCAAAAACACGCACAATCACCATGAATCTCCTCCTCCTCCTCCTCCTCCTCCTCCTCCTCCTTTGATCATCCCTTCTCCTCCTCGCTCCTCCCTCGTCTCCATTTCTCTCTCCCCCCCGCTCCTCCCCCCAGGGATCGAAGGGTGCATCTGGGGGATCGAGACAAAGTCCTCGAAACACCCTTAGGACACCTTTGCAACAAGTGTAGAGGGAGAGGGCCGATCACGGCCGTTCTCGCCCAGACCTTCAAACAACAACAAGCTCCTGGCGGTCGTCGGCGGTTGCCTGACGGTCTTCGGCGGTCTTCGTCGGTTGCCTACGGCCTTTGGCGCAAACGCTGGACGGCTGCAGTTAATGACTACCTACCAGACCACCCCAACCCAACCCGAAGACCCGAATTTGAATCGAATTTCGGGTTGGGGGGGGTACGGGTTCCATGTGTTTTGTTCAGTGTTCCCCGACCCCCCCCCACTGGAAATCGAGGATAAATTTGGGCCTTCGGGTTGGGTTGGGGTGGTTTGGTGGGTGGTGAGTTAAGAAGGGGCCCATGATCGAATACCAAAGCCGACCGAAAAGGGCAGGGCGACGGCGAAGACGGCGACGGCAAAGACGGCCACACTGGCGACGACGACGGCGACCGTCGAGGCCGACGCGGCCGACCACGTCGACGAGGACGAGGCCGACGAGAACGACGCCGAGAGCGCTGGAGTGTGCCCTGGGACGGGCTGCCGCCTCTCGCCGCCGGCCGCCGCAGGCCGCCGTCGGTATACCGTCGGCGTCGCTAACCGTCGCTTAGGGGAACCAAAAGGTGGCATCAACATAAAAACTCGGAGGTCCGCGCGGATTTCTCGGATCCGCGCTGGGGCCCCCCGGCGGCGCCTCCGGCGCCGCCCCTGGCGCGCTCCGCGCGCCAGGGAGGGAGGTCCAGCGCCGATCCGAGAAATCCGCGCGGACCTCCGAGTTTTTATGTTTATGTCATTTTTCGTTCCCCTAGTCGCTGCCGCCGGCGAGGACGACGGCGATGCGCTGAATGGCCAGCGCGATCACGAGTCAACGACGACGAGGACGACGGCGACGGTGACGACGGCGAGGGCGACGGCGGCGACCGGCGGCCGCGACGTCGAGAACGGCGACGAGGACGAGGCCGACGAGGCCGACGAGGACAACGACGAGGCCGACGACGACGACGACGACGACGACGACAATGCCGACGAAGACGGACGCGACGACGTCGAGGGTGGCACCTTGGCGATGCGCTGGATGGCCACCGCCGACCTCGGCACACGCCCCGTAGCATCCGCACCCGGGAGTCGGGCTGCTGGGACGCAGAAGGACGTGCTGACAAAATAATACGATGCCAAGGCGAAGCCCGGACGAAGACAAATTCGGATGAGGATGAGTTGAGAATCTCTGAGATCCGGCGGCTCTGCAGGATGCATCGGGCGCCGCGGCCTTCTCAGAGCGTTCTGGAACGCTCTGAGAGCGTCTCGGAACGCTCTGGACGGGATGCATCCTTGTCCCAGCCCCGCCCGATGTGCGCCCATCTTGGAGGCGAACGTCCCACCCGGACGTATCGTATGCACATCTTCTGCTGCATCAGAAAACGCCCGCCGCACATCGGCGGTATCGGCCGGCATGGCCAGGACGCGCCCACCGCTGGGCATGTGCTATACGATTTCTGAGCGCATGTCGCCCCCGCGGGGCCGACACGGACACACACACACACACACACACACCACACCCACACCCACACCCACACCCACACCCACACCCACACCCACACCCACACCCACACCCACACCCACACCCACACCCACACCCACACACTCTGACACACTCTGACACACACTGACACTGACACACACACACACACACACTGACACACACTGACACTGACACACACACACGCACACACACACATACGCACACACACACATACTGACTGACACACACACACACTGACACTGACACTGACACGCACACACATGCACACACAAGCACTTTGTTTGTCTGTGTTGCCGCTGACAGGTCGGGGGAAAGGCCTCGCTGGGCTCGCGCAGTGTCTTGATCTGCAGAGGCAGAGGCGGGCTGTGCGCGCATGCGTGACCGGCGAGCGGAGCTCGCGCAGTCACTTCGCCGATGAGCCTCCTCCGCCTCCTTTCCTCCCGCTGCGCCTCGTCCTGCCCCCCCCCCTCCTGCTGCTCCCCCCCCTTCGCCCGTCTCCTTCTCCTTGTCTTCCTCCTCCCCCTCCTCCTCCTCCTCTTCCTCCTCCTCTGTTGCCCAATACTTCTCGAGTTCGCGGGCGTTCTGGTTCTCCTCCAACACCCTCCTTCTCCACCGCCTCCTCCTCCTTCTCCTCCTCCTCCTCCTCCCTCCTCCTCCTCCTCCTCCTCCTCCTCCCCCTCCTCCCCCTCCTTCATCTTTCCCCATAGCTCCTTCCCCATTGTTCCTGCTCCTGCTCCTCATCCAACTGCTCCCTCCTCCCACCTTCCTCGCCCCTCCCTCCGCCTCCTCCTCCCTCCTCCCTTGTCTCTCCCTCCTCCCCCTCTCCCTCCTCCTCACAGTCTCTCTCACTCTCTCTCTCTCTCTCTTTCTCTCTCTTTCTCGCTCTGTTTCTCGCTCTCTCTCTTTCTCTCTCTCTATATATATATATGTATCTTTTTCTCTCTTCCTCTCTTTCTCTCTCCCTCTTTCTGATGTTCTCTGCGTGTACAAATGAACCATCTGATATGAGTGCGCGTGTGTTCCCAGACATGCCGCGCATTGCAATTGTTTCTCACAGAGGATTTAATAATTTGCCATCCCCTGTCGTCTGCACTGGAACAAAAATCAACGCTACGGGACGCGGGAAGGTAGGACGGGGCTTGGACGAGGATAAATCCGTTCCAGCGCGTTCTGGACGCTCTGAGAGCGTTCCAGAAGGTTCTGAGAAGGCCACGAGACCCTCCAGAGCCGCCAGATCTCAAAGATTGTCGCCGATTCATCGTCACCCGGTGTTGTCCTCGTCCTGGCCTCGTCTTGGAAGGGGAGGGGGAGGATGCCAGCCCGGGCGCGCGCACTCAGCTCGCTAGGAGTGCTGCTCCCCTCTCCCCCGGCAATTCCTCCCGAGCGGGGCGCCGCTCTCCTCCCCCACGCGTGGCCCTTCTGGCGTTCCTAACGAACGTCATGAGGCACAAAGGAAAGGAGACAGATCCCAGGGGAGCTCCCAATCTGTTCCATTGCTTTCTGGAGCTTCGTCTCCCCTCCACTTCCCATATGTCCCTGGGCATCGACGGCAGTTTGCGCCTGTGCCTAAGCTTCCCTCCTGAGAGTTCCGGAGAGTCGAGGTGCTGAATGTGGATTGCCCCGCTCGACGAGCGTTTCCCAGACTTGCGATCGCCCTCGGCGTTGGCCGCACCTCCGCGTCAGTGCCTCGCTGCCGTCGTCCAGGCAGCGCGGGCCACACTTGCGGATCTGATTCATTCCACGTCGCTGCTGCCCCCCACCTTTTCCCTCCTACGCCTTCTCCTGATCCTCCCTCTGTGAGGTGCAACGATAGGGTGGCACAGGGGGGGCACATCGACTAGGAATCGGCGATATATCGCCGATAGATCAGCGATAGGTCCCGATTGTGAATCCGCACGCTTCTGGGCAGGTTGGGGCTATCGGGCCCTTATCAGCGATCCATGGGCGATTGGGGGTCGATGCGTCCCCTCCTGTCCCTGACCCCCACGCTGTCGTTGCCCCTGATTCTGCAGCTACTCCGCCTGCCTCTGCTCACCTTCCAGATCATCCTCATTCCAGGTATTCCTCTCCTCCGCCTGCTGCTCACCCATCTCCTGCTGCTCCTTCTCTCTTCTCCTCGTCTACCTCCCCCTCCTTTTTCGCGGTACAACAGCGAATATCCCGATTGCGCGACAAACAATGGATAAATTTCTGCAACTGCCATGTGGGCGTGTAGCTCCTCTAGGACACCCCAGGCGCCGGACAGAAAGACAATCAGCGCAACTGGGAACAGGATGGGCGGGAGGCGCAGGCTGTCAGATATGGCGCGAACGAACCTACAGGGCAGGTTTTAATACATAGGTCTTCATATGATTTTAATACATGAGTAATTAATGAGTAAATGTATGCGTGAACTCATCGTTGTTTTTACTACTGAATCCCCGCATTTTCAATACATGATCCGCACGCGGAGCATGTATTAAGAAAACGGCACTGTACCTTGCCTCCCTCCTCTCTCGTCTCTACTCACTCCCCCCTCCCCCCTCCCTCCCCCTTCCTCTTTCTCCTGCTCCGCCCCTTCTCTCCCCCTTATCCTGGAGGCATTCCCGCCCCCCATCCCTCACTGAAGGGGCCCTGGGACACACAAATAAATACACACTAATAAAAAGATTCCCCAGCCCAACGGGCCAGGGCGTGCTAAGATCTCCGGTACCTGGTTAACAGTATTTCTAGTTCGCGCGCGCGGGGCGGCCCCTGGGGGTCCCCGGGCGAAAAGTACCCCGGCAAGGTCCCGGCAAGGTCGGGTCAGAGATGCCGGAGTTCTGTTTCGGAGTCCAAGAGGGCTCCAGATCGGTCCAAGAGGGCCCCGAGAATCTTTCTAGACGGTCCAAGAGAGGCCCAAGACAGCCCAAGAGGCCTCCAAGACGCTCCAAGGGCCTTCCAAGAGGCCTCCGAAGAGGGCCCCAAGTTGCCAAAATCGTTGATTGTCATTATTTTTTTTCGATGTTTTTTTGCGTTCTGGCCTTTTCGCTTCCGGACGCTCCAAGAGGGCCCAAGAGGCCTTCAAGACTGCTCCAAGACGGCCCACGAGGCTCCCAAGACGGCCCCGGAGCGGCCCAAGAGCGCCCCCCAGACGGCCCAAGTGCTGCCCAAGGCGGACCAAGAGGCCCCAAGACGGGCCCAAGAGGGGCTCAAGAAGGGAACCGAGAACTGAAAAATCGAGCCCTCCGCCCCAGAAGGCGCCCAGGACCCCGAAAGAGGCCCCAAGAGACTCTCCAAGACACCCCCAAGACGCCCCAATAAGCTCCCGTGAGGCCCCAAGAGGACCAACAACGTCAGGCCCCAGGCCCCAAGAGGACCAACAAATACCGCCAAGAGCCCGCCGAAAGCCCCCCAAGAGACCGTCACGAGAGCTCAGGAGGCCCCCTGGAGGCCTCCCGAGTTCTCCAAGAGGCCTAAAAAGAGGCGCCAAGAGGCCCCAAACGGCCCCACCGAGGCTCCAAGAGGCCACGAACGCGCAAGCAAACGCCTGCGATGGCACAATACGGGCGGGCCGGCGGAATGAGCGAAGCGATTAAATAAATACACACTAATAAAAAGATTCCCCATAGACCCTGTCGGCGTGTGGAAGACGCATCCCGGTGTCGTCGTCTTGCGTGGATCACCGTCGTCGTCGTCGTCGTCGTCGTCGTCGTCGTCTCCGTCGTGTCCTCGTCGTCTCCGTCTCCGTTGTCCCTCGTCGTCTTCGTCGTTCCCCGTCTCCTTGAGCGCGCGAGCCAAAGCGACATTGAGCAACGTCGTAGTTGAGTCGTGGCGAAGCCCCTCCCTACCCTCCCCGCCGGGGGGTGGGGGGGGGGGGTCGCCGGGGGGGGTCCGCCGGGGGGGGTCGCCACCCAGATACGCATCCTCCCCGGGGGGTCCCGGAGCTCAGAAAAGCTTCAAGACGAGCCAAGAGCGACAGAAGACACCCCCAAAAGGGTACAAGAGGGCCTCGACTCGACGAACGATGGCCCCAAGACGCCCAAGACGGCCCGAAGACGGCCCAAGAGGCCCTCAAGACGCTCCAAGAGAGCCCCAAGAGCACACCCAAGAGGGCCCCAGGCGCCAAAATCGTCAATTTTACATCGGTTTTTGAATGATTTTGGCCTTCTCGCCTTTTCGGCTTTCCGACACTCCAAGACGGCCCAAGAGGCCCCCAAGAGGCCCCCAAGAGCGCCCCAAGAGGCCTACAAGAGGGCCCCAAGACGGCCCAAGAAGGCCCCAGGACAGCCTAAGAGGCGCCCAAGACGGCCCAATAGGGCCCCAAGACGGGCCCAAGAAACGGCCAAGAGGGGGACGAGGAACCGAGAATTCGAGACTTCCGCCCTAAGAGGCCCCCGGGAAGCCCCAAGAGGCCCCCAAAAGGCCCCAAGAGGCCCCCGAGCGGCGCCAAGACGCCCCCAAGATGCGCCGAAGACGGCCTCCGGAAGCCCCAAGAGGCCCAAAAGAGGCCCCAAGAGGCCCCACAACGGCCCCCAAGAGGCTTCAAGTTGCCTTCCAGACGCCCCCGAGAGGTCAACAACGAGATCCCAACCAACATCCATAAGGCCTCCTCCTCCTCCCCCTTTCACCCTTCCTCCTCCTACTCCCTTCCGCCTCCTCCTCCTCCTCCTCCTCCTCCTCCTCCTCCTCCTCCTGCCCCCCCCCTCGTGTTGTCTTTCGTCATCTTCAGGGTCGGCGGCAACGGCCGTAAGGCCTTCGCAATAAATACACACTAATTATCCCGGCAAAGCAACCTAACAGCGATGTGTAGAAGCATATATGGAAGCATTCCCCTTAAGATTCAGATGAGAATCCAGTTGTAGAGTTCTGCTGTTCTCGCAGTCGCAGTCGCATTCGCGATGACAGTCGCAGGGGCAGCGGCAGTCGCAGTCACAGCCTCAGCCTGCCTCAGTATCAGCCTGCCTCAGCCTCAGCCTCAGCCTGCCTCAGCCTCAGCCTCAGCCTGCTTCAGCCTCAGCCTCAGTCTGCCTTCAGCCTCAGCCTCTGTGCCTCAGCCTGCCTCAGCATCAGCCTGCATCTCGCCTCAGCCTCAGCCTCAGCCTCAGCCTCAGCCTGCCTCAGCATCAGCCTGCCTCAGCGTCTGCCTCAGCCTGCCTCAGCCTCAGTCTGCCTTCAGCCTCAGCCTCAGCCTCAGCCTGCCTCAGCATCAGCCTGCCTCAGCCTCAGCCTCAGCCTCAGCCTGCTCAGCCTCAGCCTGCCTCAGCGTCTGCCTCAGCCTGCCTTCAGCCTCAGCCTCAGCCTCAGCCTGCCTCAGCCTCATCAGCCTCAGCCTGCCTGCCTCAGCCTCAGCCTCAGCATCAGCATCACCATTCTCAGCCTCTGCATCAGCATCAAAATGCGGCCCGGGAATGGAGTTCTGGGAACTCGAAGAGCACGAAGTGGCCTACAGTTGGCTCCGGGCATTCAAAATGTGGCCCAGGAATGGAGTTCTGGGCACTCGAAGAGCACGAAGTGGCCTACTGTTGGCTCCGGGCATTCAAAATGTGGCCCGGGAATGGAGTTCTGGGAACTCGAAGAGCACGAAGTGGCCTACAGTTGGCTCCGGGCATCCAAAATGTGGCCCGGGAATGGAATTCTGGGAACTCGAAGAGCACGAAGTGTGTGACTGTTGCATCCGGCCCTCCAGAATGTGGCCCGGGAATGGAGTTCTGGGAACTCGAAGAGCACGAAGTGTGTGACTGTTGCATCCGGCCCTCCAGAATGTGGCCCGGGAATGGAGTTCTGGGAACTCGAAGAGCACGAAGTGTGTGACTGTTGCATTCGGCCCTCCAGAATGTGGCCTGGGAATGGAGTTCTGGGAAATCGAAGAGCACGAAGTGTGTGACTGTTGGCGAAAAACGAGCCCGGCACCTGCCGCCCGGCAACTCCCAACACCTGCCCGGACCCCCCTGTGGAGTGATCTGTGAGCTCTTTTGAGTCAACTAGAAACCTATCAGTCTTCGCTGTTAGGTAATAAAAAGATTCCCCATATTTTCCTATATTTTCTGGGTTATTGTCTTCCCCACTTTTCCCATAGTTTCCCATATTTTCTGGGGGATCGACGATTAATTGTGTCTGTGTGTTTTTTCCCCTCCTGACTCACCTCTTCCCACCGCCCAAACCCATGGCCCTCGCCCCCCTCGCAATAGGTCTGCGTCCTCGTCGCCGCCGGCGTCACCGCCGCCGCCGCCGCCGCCGGTTACGCCGGCCCAGATCCCTTCAAAATCAATCCCCGGACCCTTCCCGGGGCCCCTCCTGACCCACTTTTCGAGGCGGGTCCAGCCGTGGCAACGAGAAGCCTCCAGAAGGCCCACAATGAAAGAGAAACGCTGGTCGCCCCCGCCGCCCTCGGTGCCGCGGCGGCGGCAACGGCGGCAATCGTGAGCGAAAAGAAGTATCCGTATCCGCGGCCTCGCGGGCCAGGCCGGGCCCGCCACCCCGCGGAAACGGAGCGTTTCGTCGCGGATGCCCCGCGCGCAAAGCATCCGTGCGACTGCGCACCCGCGGGATCGTGCCCCAGAATCCAGACCACGAGGGCATGGAAATGGATACGTTCGCCGCTCGTGGGGCCAGCGCGGCAGCGGCCGCCGCCGAGCCATGGGCTTGCCGTTCCGCAGCCTCAGCCGGGCGCGCACGCCGCGCACGACCTTCTGGATCATGGCCGCGGCCTGCACAGCCCCCGCCGAGGTCCGCAGTCGCGCGCTGTCGGCGTCGGCGTGGGCAGCGGCGGCATCGGCGTCGGGGTCGGCCTCCTCGTCCTCGTCGTCGTCGTCGACGCTTGTCGTCGTCGTCGTCGGGGCTCGTCGTCGAAGCTCAATCGATGATCGAGGCTTTGGAACGCCTCTGGCTCTGTAGAATGGAGGGAGGAGTGGAGATGAGGGACGAGGGGGAAGGAGAAGGGACGAGGCATGAGGAGGGACGAGCAGGGAAAACAGAGGCTGATGAGCAGGCAAACGAGGGGACGAGGATGGGGAGCAGAGTAGGAGGACAAAGAACATGTTTGAACTATTTGTCCTGGACAACGCTGGTGCACAACTGTCCGAAGAAGGTCGGGTGGCATCGTAAGCGTGCTTATCGATTCGCTTATGAATGCTACCCTCCCGAGTAGAGACTTCCGTGCAGGCCCGATTATGGCTCAGGTCTGCTGGCCCCTGACTGGAGGATTCCCATGGCGAGATGGCACCATTCCAGGCTCCAGCAACAACCTGTGAAAACGACGAAGAGTAGGATGAGGGGGCAAGATCAGGAGGAAGTGAGGGGAAAGGCAAGAATAATAACAGAACACGAGGATCAGAAGATAACGAAACCAATAAGGAAACGAAGAGGAGGGTGGCGAAAAAGAGGATGAGGAGCTTAAGAAAAAGGGCAAATGAGGGAGTGAGAAAGATGATGATGTCGACGCCGGCGGCGAAGGCGACATCGACGCGGACGGCGACAACGAGGGCAGACGGGGGAGGGAGGAAGAGAGATGAGAAAGAGGAGGCGCACGAGGAGGAGGTGCACGACGACGACGACGACGACGACGACGACGACGACGACAGAGACTTTTCCTTCCCCTTTTCGGGTTTGAGGCCACGGCAGCCCAGCACCTGGGCGGCCGACGCGCGGTCACAGAGTCCAGGGACGGGTCGGGGGGGCGCCGTCTGCAGCAGGCACATTCAATGAGAATCTGGCCTGCAGGCAGGTGCCCCGTGGAAATGTCTTACCCCCGGCGAGAGACGGAAGGGAGCTACTTTGCCGTACACTTTCAGAGGTCCGCGTGGATGTCTCGGATCGGCGCTGGGCCCCCCTCCCTGACGCGCGGAGCGCGCCAGGGTCGGCGTCGGAGGCGCCGCCTGGGAGACCCACCTCAGATTCAAGAGATCTGCGAGGACCTCCGAAATTATATACTCCTGCAGTTTGTGCTGCGTCGACCGATCGCCCCAGGGACGCACAGAAGCTCTGGGGTACCTCGGGACCCTCGAAGATCTTGAACGGTGTGCCCCATGACTTCTTCGCATAGCAAACTGTATGATCATATGCTCTTTTTCTGGATAGGCGTGCTTGTTCCTCCGACTCGCCGGGGTTGACTTCACAATGCGAATCTAAAGGTCGCCAGGCAAACAGGAAACACCACACGCGCCGACCTGCAACGAACACACTCTTGCAGTGAACCGTGGAGTGATAGAAGAACACATGGGCGCGCAATAACCAAAACACCACACGAACGTAGATTTAAGTCGGGCCTGTCCCCCTACCAGGGGATTTTCGACGAAAAATGTAAAATACCCCCAACATAACCAGAAAATAATACAAACAATAGTCTGGGGACTATTTTTTGACTGTTTTTTTTTGTTTTGCACTTTTTGATGTTTTCTATTCTTCGTCAAAAATCCCCCTGTAAGGGGACAGGCCCGACATAAACGCAGATGCCTACTGCACGCCTGTGAGTGCTGAGGGATGGCACCGCCAGGGCAAGCTCGTGTCGTGACGCCCTGCCTGGGCGCTGGCCTCCGACGCCGCGTGGGTCGTTCGACTTGCAGCGCCTGCGGCTCTCCCACAGCGCGGCGTGTCCGACGCCGGCCGGCTCTGGGCCCCTGGCGGCGTTCAGCCCGGAGCGCCCGCGCTGCGGCCGCCGCTGGGCGTCGACACGGCACGGCCATGCCGTGCGCATGCCGACCGAGGGCCCCGCGCAGGCGCTCATCTTCGCCCTCCGCGCCAGCGTGAGTCCAAGATCTTGTCTAGATAAAAACCTTGGGATCCAAGGAGAGTGAATGTCTGAGCTGCCCAAGATCACCACCAGAGCCGTGTCTATCGATGTCACGCGAATCAAAGAGAGCAGGAGCATCTGAAACGCTGGCTGGGGGTCGCAAGCCGAGGGTCTAAGAATGAAACATAGCTTGCCGTTGGGAGCGCCGTCGCCCTCCCCTGGGAAGAAAACGGAGGGGCCCTCCCTTTCTAACTCGGGGGTCATCCCTCCAGGTCTCCTGGTCCTTCAAGCTCGCTCCCCTCGCTGCCAACAAGCTTTTGGCGCGCCTGCCCCGGGCAGCTGGCCTGGACCTCTCTCTGCCCTGCCCTGGTAAGCTTCGGGCGGGCCAAAGGCGCAGATGAACGCCCCCCAGGGCTGACCTGGCCATCGCTCGGAAGTCCATTCCCTGTTTTTTTCGGTTTCGTGCGTGGTTTTTCCGCCAAGTGATCAAGGATGCTCCTCGATGTTCCTCGCCGAAGGAGAATTGCACACGTCCGAGCGATGCCAGGCTGACGACCCTGTCCCATCTCATGGACGATGCCGACGCGTTCAGATTACAGTCACGACTCCCGCTGGCCTTCCGTCTAGCTCGGCCCTCCCCTACCTCCTCCCCTCCCTGATCTTTTCGGCTCCCCTAGAGGGCAGTTTTTTATACATCGGATTTTCAAAAATATTGGATGTGTAATACATGGTACATGTATGAATACATTTACGTATGAACTCATCGTTGTTGTTAATGCTAAATCCCTGCATGTTTAATACATGCTCCGCATGCGGAGCATGTATTAAAAACGGCACTGTACCTTCTCCCCCTGAAAACCTTCCCGTCCCCCCCCCCGCATCCTTTCCCCTTCAACCCCCCTTCGCTCCACTACTTCTCCTCTCGTCGTCCCCATTCCCCTTCCATGGAGTCTCTGGAGAGACCCCCGGGAGATCCCTGCAGGCCGCCAGGGGACCCTCCAGCAGCCCCCTCGAAGCCCCAGCCCTGGAGTTCCCCCCCTACACCAAGCAGAAACACTCCGAGATTCACCCTCGATCGTCAAGCCTCGGTCCACAATCCTCCTCCCCTCAGTCCCCCACCCCCTCTCCTTGGGAGGGAGGGAGGGGGGAGAGGGGCGGAGGAAAGCAGGGCCGCGTCTCGTGGAGACAAAACTGCCCGAAGCGTGGAGGCTCCGAGGGTTTTCTCGGCGCGAAGCCGCTGCCTACTGAGCTGATCGGTTTGGTTACCCAAAAAGCATCGTAGGGCTCCTCCTCATCCTCGTTCCTCTTCCTCCTACGCTCGTCTTCCTCTTCCTCCTCCTCCTCGTGCTCCACGTCGTTCTTCTGATCTTCCTTCTCATCGTAATCCTACATGTCCTCCTCCTCGTCCTGCCGATCCTCCTCCTCATCGTCCCCCTCCTTGTCCTCTTCGTCCTTTTGAATATCATCCTCATCATCTTCTTATTTGTCGCCCTCCTGCCCCTCCTGCCCGTGCTCCTCCTTCCCCTCCTCTTCCTCCTCCTCAAAACCCTCCTCATCCTCATTCCTCCTCCTCCTCCTCCTCCTCCTCCTCCTCCTCCTCCTCCTCCTCCTCCTCCTCCTCCCCCCTCGTCCTCCCCTCTCGCGCCGCACGCCACTTGCGTCGGCGCCCCCTCCCCCCTCCCCTGCCTTGTCCATGCGGACGCGCCGTACGTGGTAGGACCTGCACGGGATGCGACGCTGTTATGCACACGAGGGTCGAGGTCGAGGTAGGATGGTCATCATCATCATCATCATCATCATCATCATCATCATCATCATCATCAGCATCAGCATCATCATCATCATCATCATCATCACCACCACCACCACCATCATCATCATCATCATCATCATCATCATCTTCATCATCAGCATCAGCATCAGCATCAGCATCATCATCATCAGCATCATTAGCATCAGCCTCAGCATCATCATGAAAAGAGCATCATCATCATCATCATCGTCATCATCATCATCAGCAGCATCAGCAGCAGCATCATCATCATCATCATCAGCAGCATCATCATCAGCATCAGCAGCAGCATCAGCAGCATCAGCATCAGCAGCAACATCAGCAGCATCAGCATCAGCATCATCATCAGCATCGTCATCAGCATCATCATCATCGGCATCAGCATAATCGCCATCATCATCAGCAGCGGCATCAGCATCCCCATCATCATCATGATCAGTATCATCATCATCACCTACATCATCATCAGCATCATCAGCATCAGCATACTCATCAACTTTATTATGATCGTCATCAGCATCATCACCAGCATCAGGATCATCATCACCATCAGCATCATCAACAGCATCATCATCCACAGCATCAGCAACACCATCAGTATCATCATGGTCACCCAAATCATCACAATCATCATCAGCATCAGCACCAACATTATCATTATCATCATCGTCATCAGCATCATCATCAGCAGCATAATCACGATCATCATCAACATCACCATCAACATCATCAACACCATCATCAGAAGCATCATCGCCATCATCCCCATCACAATCAGCAGCATCGTCATCAGCAGCAGCAGCATCATCATCAGCAGCATCATCATCATCAGCCTCAGCATCATCATTATCATGACACCATCATCATCAGTATCATCATCATCATCATCATCATCATCATCATCATCATCATCATCATCATCATCATCATCATCGACGTCATCATCATCAGCATCAGCAGCAGCATCAGCATAAGCAGCAGCATCAGCATCAGCAGCAGCAGCATCAGCATCAGCAGCATCAGCATCATCAGCATCATCATCAGCATCATCGTCATCAGCATCATCATCAGCATCACCATGATCACCATCATCATCAGCAGCGGCATCAGCATCCCCATCATCATCATGATCAGTATCAGCATCATCACCTACACCATCATCAGCATCAGCATCACCAGCATACTCATCAACTGTATTATGATCGTCATCAGCATCATCACCAGCATCAGGATCATCCTCACCATCAGCATCATCATCACCATCAGCATCATCATGATCAACCACATCATCATAATCATCATCAGCATCACCACCAACATTATCATCATCGTGATCAGCAGCATCATCAGCGGCATCAGCATGATCATCATCAACATCACCATCAACATCATCAACATCATCATCAGACGTATCATCGCCATCATCCCCATCACCATCAGGAGCATCGTCATCATATTGATCATCAGCGTCGACATCGCCACCATCATCATCATCAGCATCATGATCAACGTCGGCATCATCCGCATCATCATCAGCATCATCATCACCAGCATCATCATGATCGTCATCAGCATCATCACCAACAGCATTAACATCATGAACACCAACATCAGCAGCAGCATCACCAGTATCATCAGCATCATCATCAGCATCATCATCAACACAAACACCATTAACACCAGCATCGTCACCAGCATCATGATCAACATAATCATCAGCAGTATCACCATCAGCATGATCATCATCAGCATCATCATCATCGTCATCATAAGTATCAGCATCATCAGCAGCATCATGACCATCCACATAATCCTCATTTCCATCTTCATCCTCATCAGCTTCATCATCACCATCATCGGCAGCATCTGCATCTGCATCATAACCATGATACTGTTCATCAGCACCAGCATCACCATCATCCTCATCGTCATGAATCCCAGACTCATCAGAACCAACACAATACTCATCACCAGCAGCATCACCACCGTCATCAGCATCCGCAGCCCCACCATCATTAGCATCATCATGATCATCAGCATCACGATCATCAGCATCAGCATCAGCATCAGCATCAGCAGCATCATCATGATTATCGTCATCCTCGCTCTCATCAGCATCGTCATCATCATAATCATCAGCATCGTCGACATCAGTACCATCATCACCAGCAGCATCATCATATTTATCATCACCACCACCTTCATTACCAGCATCATCGTGATCATCATCAGCAGCATCATCATCGGCACCAGCAGCATCATCAGCATCATACGCATCAGCATGATCATCACGCTTATCATGATCAGTATCATAAGCATCATATCATCCTCATCATAACCATCAACATCGTCAGCATCATCATCATGGTCATCATCATCCTCATCGCCATCCTCATCGTCTCGTGCTTCATCATACGCATCAACATCATCATTGGCATCAGGATCATCATTATCAGGAGCAGCAGTATCATCATCAGAAGCATCGTCATCATCGGCGTCGCCATCATCATCGTCATCGTGATCGTCATCGATAGCATCGCCGTCATCATCAACAGCAGCATCAGCAGCACCGTCAGAATCACAACCATCGTCATCATCATCAGCATCGGCAGCAGCACCATGGTAACCATCACGATAAACACCACCGACATCATCATAATCATAATCATCAACATCAGCATAACGATCATCATCATCGTCGTCATCAACATCATCATCACCAATATCATCATCGTTATCGTCGTCGTCTTCACTATGATCAACATCATCGTCATCATTACCATCATCACCCCCATTATCACGCCACCGCCGTGCATCTTCCTTGTCAGCAACACCAGTATCAACAGCACGATCAACAATGGCAGCATCGTCATCAGCCGGACCACCCCCATCATCAACACAAGCAACGTCATCGACAACGACACAATCATCATCATCATCAGCATCGTCATCGATATCATCATCATCATCATCATCATCATCATCATCATCATCATCATCATCATCATCCGCATCATCATCATCCTCGTCATCGTTATCATCATCAGCATCATCATCATCACCATCATCTTCAGCCTCATCATCATCAGCGTCATCATCATCATCACCCTCTATCCCCATTCTCATCCTCATCCTCATCATCACCATCAACAGCATCAACAGCATCAGCATCATCATCAGCATCAGTATCATGACCACCATCATCATCACCATCACAAGATACACAAGCATCAGCTGTCAGGGACCCCGTACTCGGCACGCCCCTCGCCGCGCAACGACGTCGAAGAGGTCGTGAAGCAGATCGCGCGCCTCGTCGGCCCAGCGGAGGCCCCGCCCGAGCAGGCGAGGAGGAAAACGCTCGTCGATCCTGACTGTGCCGCCCCGGCGGGCGATGATGGCACGGGACTCTCGGATGCTGAGCTCCAGATCCTCGCCAGCTCGAGTGCCGTCCCCATGGACCGGGGGCGGCCAAGAGGGGGGCGTCCAAGAGGGGGGGGGGTGCAAGTCATGCCCGGCGGCATGTGCGCGGCCCAGGGGGGGAGCAGGGACGTGGTGAAATAAGAAGAGGCGCCATGAAATCTGGGGAGATATCATTGCCCCTGCAATGATACCCATCCCCCCCTCGTCACAACCCCCCTCTTTGCCGCCCCCGATCAATACGGGGTCCCTGGAAATCCCAGCCCTTTCTCCGGGACCAGCTTTGCATCCTGAGCCCTTTCTGGACGGCCCCGAGGCCCAGCGAGGGCTCCCAGGAGCCGAAGACGCCGTGATATCCCCCCCCCCTGGTCACCACCCCCCTCTTTGCCGCCCCCGACGCGCGCGCCCTGGTCTGAAGAGGCCCACAAACACACAAATAAATACACACAAATAAAAAGATTCCCCATATTTTCCTATATTTTCTGAGTTTTTGTCTTCCCCACCACTTCCCATATTTTCCTGTATTTTCCTGGGGATCGACGACTAATTGTGTCTATGTGTTTCTTCCCCTCCTGATGGTCATCACCCCCCTCTTGGCCGCCCCCGACGCCCCATGGATCGCAGGGGCTTCGCACGCCGGGCCTGACGCAGGGCCGCAGCAGCAAGGCTCTGGTCGCTAAACTTGCCATCGCTCGGACGCCCATTCCCTGTGCATTTTTCGGTTTCGTGCGTGCTTTTGTTTTGGCTCGATGGTCCAGGATGCTCCTCCAGGGTCCTCGCCGAGGAAAAAATGCACACGTCCGAGCGATGCCAGGTGAACAACCTGAGCGACAAGACCGCCCCAGGCAAGGCCAAGGAGGTGCTGCAGCTTCTGACCCATCTCGAAGCGTGACGTTCGAACGACATCCAGAACTTCGATATCTGCCGACACCATTGTCAATGCTGATGTCTTTGTATGATAGGGTGTGAAGTCGGTTGCCTTCAATGGCTGCCGGCAACACTCGTCCGCGATCTGCGGCTCTTGCTGCTTGAGCGTCGCTTCCGCTGGCGTGGCCGCCAGTCCCTTCTGACCTGCCTCTTCGTTGGCCATCTTTTCTCAGTTGTGTTTGCGGCTGAGTTCCAGAGGGTGGCAACAACAAAAGCAACTGCAACATCAACCGCACTTTTCGGAACTTCCAGGGTTCCAGATCCGAACACTAGCGTCTGGGAAATCACGATTTCTGTAAATGGAGGCGCTCTTGCATCCGCTTGGAGCCTCGATCGAGCTTTATTCGCAGCGCCCGTTAGCATACCCGTGCTCGCCGAGGGCTCCGTTGAAGTCTGCCGCAGCATGATTCTGGCGACGCCAATCCTGGCCACGCTCGGATTCTTAACGGTAATTCGAGCAACATTGAGGAGCATGGCCTGTCATGCGACCTGCTACGATGAATTTTGGCCCAAAGCGGGCATCCCACAGTAATCCCACCAGCCCTTTGGGCGTGAGTGGTTTAGAGAGCCCGCTCTGTCCTCAACCCCCCTTCTTCCCCTTCGGGGAGGGGTTTACCCCTCCCCCTACCCCCTCCCCCTGGGCCTGGACAGGGAGCCCCGGGTGTTCTCAAGGGGGTCTTTTTCGACTCCTGGGAGGGCCAAAAAACGACGACCCTCACGAGGATTCTGGCCCCGACGGGGGGGCCGAGTTTGGCCCCTCTGCTCTTCTTTGAAGCCAAACTCATTGATTTTACTACGGTTTTGGCCCCATTTTGGCCTCCTGAGGGGGCCGCGCTTCTCTTCCCTCATAGCAAAATCATTGATTGTGCGAAGGTTTTGGGCTCATTTTGTCCTTCTCAGGGGGCAGCGCCCATTTGCGCTTCTGACGAGGTCGCAAGAGGCCCCAAGATGGCCCCAAGAGGCCCCCAGGAGGCTCCCAAGAGGCCTCCAAGAGGCCCCCAAGAGGCCCCCAAGAGGCCCCAAGAGGCCTCCAAGAGGCCCCCAAGAGGCCCCAAGAGGCCCCAAGAGGCCCCCAAGAGGCCCCCAAGAGGCCCCCAAGAGGCCCCCAAGAGGCCCCCCCAAGAGGCCCCCAAGAGGCCCCACGAGGAGCCCCCGAACGACTCACACCAGGACGAGGGGCCCGAACCACTCACACCACGAAGAGCCCGAACGACTCACACCACAAGGAGGGGCCCGAACGACTCACACCAGGACGAGGCGCCCGAACGACTCACACCACGAGGAGCCCGAACGACTCACACCACGACGCGGGCCCCGAACGACTCACACCACGAGGAGCCCGAACGAGTCACACCAGGAGGAGGGGCCCGAACGACTCACACCAGGATGAGGGGCCCGAACAACTCACACCACGAGAAGCCCGAACGACTCACACCAGGACGAAGAGCCCGAACGACTCACACCACGAAGAGCCCGAACGACTCACACCAGGAAGAAGGGCCCGAACGACTCACACCAGGACGAGAAACCCCAAACGACTCAAATCACGAGGAGCGCTTTCTCTCCCTCCTCCTCCGCCTCGTCCTTCTCCCGCTCCCCCCACAAGGAGGATGTACAAGGAGGCGGGAGGAAGGAGGAACAGGGGAGATATGCGGGGCCAAGCGGACACACGCCTGAAAAACACGACTGTCGGCATGCTTCGCAAGAGTTGCTGCTGTGAGATGGGCTGGTGGGGATACGCGAAGCGTAAAGAATTATTGGGCTAATTTGGCAGTCTTCGTTCCCAAGCTGTAGCGGGGTTGGGAATGCCAGGGTAGCCCGCGGAAGAAAGGTCGGCCTGACGGGGTCTACATCCTCATGAATTCCCCTTGCCATGCACAAGCAACATCAACAGCAGCAGCCTCATCCTCATCACCATCCCCTCCCCCTCCTCCTCCTCCTCCACCTCCTCCTCCTCCTCCTCCTCCTCCTCCTCCTCCTCCTCCTCTTCCTCGTCATCGCCGTCGTCGCCGTCGCCGACATCGTCGCCGTCGTCGCCCTCATTATCGTCCTGGTCCTCGTCCTCGTCAGCGTCAGCGTCAGCGTCAGCGTCATCATCATCATCATCATCATCAGCATCATCATCATCATCATCATCATCATCATCATCATCATCATCATCAGCAGCATCATCAGCATCATCATCATCAGCAGCATCATCATCATCGTCATCATCATGTCCATCAGCATCATCATAATCAGTATCATCATGATCACCAGCATCATCACCACGATCATCATCATCCTCATCCTCATCATTACCATCATCACCACAACCATCACCATCATCACACTCATCATCATCATCAGTCTCATCTGCATGGTCATCACCACCAGCATCATCATCCTCATCATTACCATCATCATCATCATCATCATCATCATCATCATCACCATCATCACCATCATCACACTCATCATCATCATCCTCAGCCTCATCGTCATGGTCATCATCACCATCATCCTCATAATCATAATCATCCTCATAATCATCCTCACACTCATCCTCATCCTCATCCTCATAGTCATCATCATCATCATCCTCATCCTCATCATACTTATACTCAGTATCCTCATCATCATCATCGTCATCATCAGCATCATCATCATCCTCATCATCATCGTGATCATCATCAGCATCATCATCATCACCACCATCATCAGCCTCATCATCAGCAGCAGCAGTATCCTCATCCACATCCTGATCATCATCAGCATCATCAGTAACATCATCGCCATCGCCATCGCCATCGCCATCCTCCTCCTCCTCCTCCGCCTCCAACGTTTTAGACTAAATCCGAATCGTTTTTTCGCAAGTTTCGGCCCTCCGCGTCGAGCCCGGGGGGAGTGAAAGCGGGCAGGCCTTCTCAGACAGGGGCAGGGCTTCTCAGAAGAGAAGCCCTCGCGCCTTCCGAGCAGCCGTCTGTAGCATCGGAGAAGGCTTACCAAGATTCTCGGAAGGCGCGTGGGCTTCTGAGAAGCCCCGCCGCCGTCTGAGAAGGCCTGCTCCCTCTCACTTCCCTCACTTCCGCACTGACCTCCTTGCCGAATAGGGGCTTCGGGGGAGTCAACCAAACTACTCAGGATGAGGTAGCGGGCCCTTTGGTAAAAGGGTCCAGAGGTCCCTGGGAGGCCTCTAGAACATGGCGCAGTCACGGCAGAGAAGCCTGTCCAGCTCTACACAGTTCATGGTGGGAGGCCGCGATGCGAAATTATGTTCGTCATCAGCGATCCCATGGGGCCTGAACGGTCTATCATCAAACATAGCTCCAGCTTGGAGCGACAGCACGCTGTCGAGGTGCGTCGCTTCGCGGCGCTCTAGCGACTAGCACCGCTCGGGGGCGACGCGGCAGTCCTTGCCACCGCCGCTGCCTCGCAAGCCTGCATCCGAGCCTGCAGAGCCATCCCTCGGGCATGGGGGGCCAAGCTGGGCCACTGATGTCGGGGGCCTCGGCTCCCTCAGCGGGCTTTGAAAGCATGATGCAGAACCCTCACAGGCAAGCCGTTGGGGCACAAGACGTGGCATGCCTGGTTTCGAGGACCGAGGTTGCGAGGGCTTCTGGGCGTCCCTGACCTTCCCTGAACCGCCTCGTCGCCAAGGCTGGGCCCGTCTAAGCTTGTGGTCGCAACGCAGCCGAGGACGGGTCCAGGAGAGCGAGTCTCGAGGCCACCGCCACCGCCTGTGCCGGACAAGGCCAGAGACTATGAAGGGGCCCCAGGACACACAAATAAATACACACAAATAAAACACATCCCCATATTTTCCCATATTTGGGATTTGTTTGTCTTCCCCCCCATCCCCATATTTTCCCATCTTTTCTGGGGAATCGACGATTAATTGTGTCTGTGTGTGTTTTTCCCTCCTGAGCCTAGGCATCCCAAGCAAGTGCCAGGCAGAGCGAGGCGAGGCGAGATGGCCCCTGGGCAGCAGGGCGGGGGCGGAGGAGGGAAGGGCGGAGGAGCGAAGCGCGAGGCGTGGGCGAGAAGCGGGAAACCCGAGCCGGCGCCAGCAGCAACGCTCGGAGGACAGTGCGGGCTTCCTGGGTCGGCGCTGGGCAGCCCTCTCCACACACCTTCCACGACGTGCGGAGCACGCCAGGGGCAGCGCTGGAGGCGCTGGGGTGTAGGTTGTCCAGCACCGACCGAATACATCCTCGCAGAAGTCTGGAGATTTAGTCATGTTAACGTCGTGTGCGATTTCTCGTGACAGCGCAGGCAAGCGGCAAGAGCAGGGCAACACGAGTGGCGAGAGAAGGAACGATTGGCAGGGCAAGGCAAAACAGCGATGCAAGTCAACCGGGCACGCCTAAACAAACAAAGAGAAACGCATGACCAACTTCCCTGGAAGGCAACAGGACACTTCTCAGACACGACAAATCTATGGAACCTGGAGGGCCACAGAGGTCCCCAGAGAAGGCCACCTGGAGGACCTGGAATCTTGCGGGTACCACAGAAGGCCCCCAGAGGTCCCAAACAGACAGGCCCCCAAGAGGCCTCTAAGAGGCTCCTAAATGGGTCCCATGGGACAGGCAAGAGCTTCTAAGATGCTTCAAAGAGACCCCAACATGCTTCTTGTGTAAGACTTCGGCCCGGCGGCGGGATGGGCCGAGTGGCACTACCTATCAGGCGTCTAATAAACAAATGCGGTTAGGGTCTATGGTCAGCTCGATATACGATGGTCGAATTAATGCGATGCCCGTCGCGCATATGCAAGATGTTTCGATATCCTTCCCTCATGGAGCTCATTGCCCTCTCAAGGTATGCTAAGACAGCGCCAGACGAAATGTCAGAGCTACAAAGCATTCGCCAAAGAAGCCAGAACTATGAAAACAACTGTCAGGCACTATACCTTCACGACTTGCCCTTACCCAATCATAGGGTCAATCGTGCACTCGTGACCGGATCGATGCAGCATGTGTGCGTCGGAGAGAACGAGCACAGGCAAAGGCAGCACGCTGACTAGGACGTTTTGCGAGGATGCAGGCGCCCCAGCACGGAGGCACGCGCGAGAGCTGGCACGAGTGGCAAATATAGTGGCGAAGACTGAAGCACACATAGGCGTCGCGACAACCATCGAGATTCAGTAAACAGACACGATCGGCTGCAGAAGCGAACTCTAGCATGACAAGGGAGCGAGCAACATCAGGCCTCCAGACTTTCTGTATCAAGTTGGCGCACCTGTGTATGGTGAAAACCCACTCTGCGTTGTCCTGCCGGGGGCGTTGTACGCCGTGGAGCTCAAGAGGCGCCCCGAGTAAACACACAAACGAGACAGCTCACTAGAGCAGCTGAATCAACGTTTCACTAGCGCTTCGTCTCTGCGACAAGATCGCGGGCTACCCATGCATACGTCATTGGGAGTCGGAATACTAATGCTACGAGAAGCCGCGCTGCAATGACATTACGCATGTAGCTCCTTGAACGTGTGTCCGCACATCTGTACAGGGAGGATAGAACACATGGCAATGACCAATGTTACCCGTTCGAGCCACCGACATGCCGATTGCCAGAGACTGCCATGAACATTCCCGACAACCACCTTCGTATAGGTAAGTACCTCTCACACTACATGCAATGCTCCCGACACAACGCTGTCCTCGCAATACTTATGGTAAGCACGCCAAGTCCTCCCCTTCCGCGATGCTCAGATCTAGAGTCTGATGAGCACCAACACCGATGTGCGACACTGGTGAACGAAGTTTGCAAGATCAGCTGAACGCTGCACAGGGAGACATGCGATGGCCAGGGAGACGTTCTCAACCGAACGCAGATGCGAAATATCGGGGCTCTGGTTGTTTTTGTTCAGATGCTGCAGACCCGACGCATTGGGACAAAAAAATATTCCCGTCCGCTCAAACGCGTTCCTTCACAGCCGAGCCACACAAGGCAAACGTATCGGGGCTCTGGTTGTGCGATCGCGCGCGCCCGAGGAACAACGCCGACCCTCGATGCCGAGAGTCAACTATTGCAGGCCGGCTTGCGACCCGACCTGGGGCACCCCGACCTCTCCGCGGCCTCTTCCCCGTGCCTCCCCGCACCGCAGACTCCCTTCGGGAAGTGTGGACGTGCCTGGCCCTCTCTGGACCTCTGGGACCCCCCTGGGAGCTGGGGCTGACGTGCGGCCTTCTTCCGCCAGCTCTGGAAACCTGTGGAGGACTGAAGTGACATGGAGAGTGATCAGGTGGGGCGGCATGCCTACCACGGGATCGCGGCAACAAGCTCACTGAAGGCCACCATGTGTCAATGCCTACCTTCTTGAGGGCTAAGATGTTGGCCGTCAAACAATTGTGCCCTCTGGACTTTTTGTTGCCTTGCCTTCCGACATTGATAGATGTCAGAGAAAATTGCCTGCAATGACCAATGCTTAGATTGAACTAACGCTTGGCGGGGAGTTCAAGGGGGAAGTGACATGGAGCATGCCTCCTCAAGAGGGCGGCGGGGCTTCTCAGAAGCCCTCGGCTCCTTCTGAGAACAGCTCTGAAGCCTTCTCCGACGACGCAGGACACTTCTCAGACGGCGCGAGGGCTTCTGAGAAGCCCCGCCGTCGTCTGAGAAACCCCGCCGCCGTCTTCCGTGCAGAGGAAAAGGGAGGGGGAGGAGGAGGAGGAGGACAACTACTGCCCGAGACACGTCAAAATGGACAACTACTGCCGAGCTCGTCTTCTGTTCGTGCTCCCTCGCCGTCTTCGATCCGCCCCTGCTGCAGAACAGCAGTGTAAATAAACGAGGGCGGCCCTCGAGATCGCCAAACCACTGCTTAGATCGAGCGCTGACGGCCTCGTCCCCACGAACTTGCCCCCAGGCGCCCATGTTGGCCTCCAAACTCCATACGGCTCCACAATGGCCCAGGAAACTCCCGAGGAACAGCCCAAGGGGTAACAACCGCGAGGTCCGAGGAAGCCCATCACGGTGGAGAACCGAAAAGAACGTAGAAAAAAGGGGCCCAGAGGTAGACACATAAAACGACACACGGTCCGGGATGTCCCATCGTTCCCATTCCTCTTCCCCCCAGTGCCCACTTGTTTCCCATGTGTTCTTATGTTTTGCATCAGTGCACATTGGCGGCGCGCACAAGGAGGTAGGGGGAGGGGGGAAGGCTTCTTCGAAGGAGGCTGCTTCTTAGAAAGCGCCAGCCTCACATCTACGGATGAGGTCCGCGCCTTCTAAGAAGCAGGGGTACTTCTAATGAATATTACCTCCTCCCCCTGCCCCCCCTCTCCGCGTGGCTGAACATGAACTGTTTTGCTGGCTGCATCACGGCTCAAACTCTTCTGCAGACTCCTGGCCAGCGCGCCGAAAGACGGGAGGGCAACAGGGGCAGATCCTGGAGCTGCACGTGTCCCTGCTGACTCCGTACATCTTCATGCGGGAATGCACAACACTGACTGCATGGTCGTACAGAGGACGATCGATCTTGTCGAGCCATCCGTTCAAGACAGAGGTATCGTGATGGACCGTAGCCCCCACATACGCTGGCCGGATGTTTACGAACTCGGCGCTGCGACAAATGCCTCCGAACATGGCGTGGAACAGACAAATGCACATCTCGATCTCCTCAAGAATCCCAACAAAAGCAAAACCTTCGTCCAAATGCTTGATCGCCGTGCTGATTTGCTCATCGGTCACGGAGTTTATCCGCCACCGTGCCGCGAGGCACGAGTCGGAGTGCCCTCATTCCCCCTGATGTCTCCGTCCCAAACCCCGAGGATTGAGCAGTATTGATGGGCCTGGGCCCAAAACTCACGTACTTTCAGGGGCGTGGAGCACGCTGGCACCCGAGAGGCCCCCCGGACAGCCCCAGTGGGCCTCCAAGCTGGTCCAAGAGGCCTCCGAGAGGGCCCAAGAGCGCTCCAAGACGTCCAAGATGGCATTTGGACGGCCCACGAGACCCCCAAGACGTCTCAAGAGGACTCCAAGAGACCCTCTCAGAGGAATCGCCGATTTGCCTAAGAAGTCCTGGAGCAGTGTTTGACGTTCTCGCCCTTCCAGACTCACGACGCTCCAGGACGACGAAAGAGGCCATCAACGTCGCCCCAAGGCGGCCCAACACGCCCCAGAGAGGGCCCAGGCGGCCCAAGAGGGCCCCAACACGGCCCCAAGGACGACCCAAGACCGCGCAAGAGGGGCAACTCAAACTGACTAAACACGCCCTCCGCCCCAAGACGACCCCCGAGACCGCCAGCAGGCTCCCAAGAGGCCCATCGGAAGCTCCAGGAGGCCTCCCAAGAGAGACCCGAACCAGGCCCCAAGAGGTCCCCAAGAGGTCCCTGAGAGGTCCCAAGACACGTTCAGAACCGCCTCCAGGAGGCCTTCGATATGCCCTCACGAGATCCCCACACGCCTCCAAAAGCCACGGTGGAGGCATAGGCCCAAGGCCATTAGATATTCAATTTCGTTCTATCATAACAATGCCAACCCAGGAGCATCCGTACCATGCAGCCCTGCACGGTCTTAGCGTATTGGAGTTCAGTCATGATCGACGCGTTAGCACTCAAGCCATGCCTGTCCGGGTAACCACTCAATATTCGCTGTTCAGGGTCGCGCAAGATCATAATGAAATTGCCATTCGACTTATCCCAGTTATTGCAGGGAAGCTTACTCCACGTGATGGGCTTGTGGGAGCAAGGAAGGTCCAAAGCTGGCTTACCGTCCTCTAAGACCGGACAATTCCACGAGTCTGGGACCTTCTTGCTCTTGAAATGCACGAAGGCGTCATACATATTCCTGGTGACGTGCTCGCCATCATCCATCCCAGAACAAGCGTACCCGAGCAGGGTGTTCACGAAGGTGCTACCCACCTTTGGTGGGAGCAGCCACGCGATCCGCTTCACGTCCAAGGCTCTGTACGTAACGTTGGCAGGAGGCCCTCTGTCGCTGCTGCCTGCGCTTGGCAGGACTCCCCCCGCAGAGTCGTGGTCATAGTAATAATAGTAGCGCGAAGTATGCAGACAAAAAAACGGCGGCATAAACATGAACTTTCGAAGGTACGCACGGACTTCCTGGATCGGCGCTGGCTCCCCCTCCCTGGCGCGCGGAGCGCGCCAGGGGCGGCGCCGGAGACGCCGCCAGCGGACCCCCACCTCGGATTCAGGACGTCCGCGCGGGGCTCCGAAAATTATGCTCATGCAGGTGTTTCCTCTTCGGGTATACGAGTCAGCCAGTGGCACGGGTGCAAGCTGTGCGGGCCCGAGCCCGGCTGCAGCCGTGAGCCGCGGGGACCCCTGCGGAAACGACATCTCGCGGAGGTACAGCTGCACCACGGTGTGCAGGAAGAGCCGCCGGCCGCGCCTGCGGCCGTCTGGTGTGTGCGCGTGCGCGTGGTCTGCCCGTCCGCGTCGCCCACTCCCGTCCCCGGCCGCGAGCCCGACTCCGCGGCGTTGCTCCGCGCGCGGCCGCGACACCAGAAGGTGTGTGCGTATGTGTGTGTGTGTGTGTGCGCGTGTGTGTGTGTGTGTGCGTGTGTGCGTGTGTGTGTGTGTGTGTGTGTGTGTGTGCGTGCGTGCGTGTGTGTGTGTGTGTGTGTGTGTGTGGGTGGGTGGGTGCGTGCGTGCGTGCGTGCGTGCGTGCGTGCGTGCGTGCGTGCGTGCGTGCGTGCGTGCGTGCGTGCGTGCGTGCGTGCGTGCGTTCGTGCGTGCGTGTGCGTGTGTGTGTGTGTGTGTGTGTGTGTGTGTGTGTGTGTGTGTTTTGGTGCTTTGGTGCCTCGGCGGCCTGGGGCGTCTGCACCTCGCCAGGCCCGTGCGCAGGGCCCTCGGGCGACGTCCGTCGCCTGCCGAGCCCGAGAGAGGGGCCGAGCCGCGGGCAGCGCCCCCGCGCGCTCCCCAGGGCGGCGGCGCCGAGGCCCCCTCGAGGCCGCGCCCCACCCTAGGCCCCTCAGCCTGCCGCCAAGGGGGGCCGAAAAGCAGCGAGAAAACGCGCCGCGCCCAGGCCACCCGCAACGCGGGAAGGTAGGCCCGAGCGCCCCGAGCGGGGCGGCAGCCCCGCCCAGGCCCCTCAGCTCACGGAAAACACCGCGCCAAGGGGGGGGGCCGCACGCACTGAAACCAGACATATCATTGAACGAGCACAACGGCCTCAACTCAGATCCCGTCCAGTTTTTGGGTCCTGGCCGCGCTGGATGCGGCGGATGCGCCTGAGGCGCTCCCTGTCGCCTGGGTCGCGCGGGTCCAGCCGCCTGCACGGCCCGCCGAGGTTCCTGGCCACCGAGCTGTAGTAGGAACCGCATACCACGCAGACCACGAAGTGGCCGATGATCTCGACCGTATGCGGCCGCGGCTCCGACGAAGCGGCCCTGGCCGTCCCAGGCAGCGCCTGGCCACTCCTGGCGGGCTGGGCAGAGGCCGCCCGCCCGCGCGCACCCTGCTCTGGCTCCGAAGCCGCCGCGGCCGCAGCCGAGGGCGGCGGGGGCCCCGCCAGCGGTGCCAGGCCTCCCTGGCCCAAGCCCGCCGCCGCCGCCGAAGATGCTGAGGAACCAGTCCTTGGGGCCTTACCACCGTGTTTCAGGCTGCCCTGGCCAGCACGAGCTTGGTGTGCCGCCAAGGGGGCGGAGCACACCGCGGCCGCTGCCTGGGTGGCAGCCTTGCCGTCCACGGCCAGGGAGCTGGCCAACTCGCCCAGATCAGCTCCAGGCTCACCATCAGGTTGAACAGCAGTCGGCACCGTGGGAACCGCTGCCCCAGCGCCAGCCACACCACCGCCGACCACGTCTTGGGAACTGGTGGCTGCCGCACTGCGGATCCGCAAAACACCCTCCCGCCTCGCCCCACCCGCTGGAGCTCCCTCCTCCTGTGGCTGGAGTGCCCTGGGGGCGAGGTCGGGATTGGGCGACGACGCGCGCTCTGACGCCTGGGTGCCGGTGGCCGTCGTGCCGCCTGCCTCCACCACCTCGAGGTCGCTGTGCACGCAGAGGGCCGCGAACTCGTCGGCATCGTCGTACCCCATGGCGCCCTCGGCTGCGCGGCCTGCCGCATCACCTCCTTGGTCGTCCTCCGAGGAGAGGGGCTCGAAGACCCACTGGTGCCACGAGGCCGTCTCAGGCGGGGCACGATCTCCCAGAAGCTCCTTGAAACGCTCCCTGACCTGGTTCAACACGTCGAAGTGATGCCGAAGCAGCCGACGTCGCTGTTTGGCTGTCAAACCCGAGTCAGGCCGTACTCTGGCGAACTGAGCCTGACGGGCTGGCTCGGCCCGCGTCCAAGAGGTAGCGCATAGGTCGTCGACTACCTGCCCTAGAGTGCGGCCAGGGTTGCTTCGTAAAAGATGCTCTCGAACTGGAGTCCACGTCGCCAGGCTGAGAAACCTCTCAAGGTATTCCGAACACCACGTACGGTAGTCCCACTCGTTGGTGAAGCCTGCCACGTCGAAACGATCGATCCAGAAAGACGCCCAGATGATGGCATCGTCCATGATGGAACGGACCTGCTGCTGCTCGAGCGTGATGTGTGGCTGGCTTGACGGGGTTCCCATGCACGCAGGGCCGTCGGGTATCCGCTCCATCCTGCCCAGAGCCTCGCGGGCTGCTGCGACATGAGCCCACAGCGGGTCGGGGCCCAGCTGGGAGGCTGGCGCAGGGTCGGGCTCTACACGAGGCTCATCCTGATCTCCATGGTCTGCTCGTTGTCGGACAGGCCGAGCGGCGGCGCCTGCTGCCACGAGAAGAGGCACTGCCACCCTGCCTCTCTTGCCCGCACTCTTGACTAACTTGCCCTGGAGCCCTTGGAGACGACCACGGCACTCCTGCAACTGAAAGGCCGCGAGGCGAGTGCGGGCAATCTTGCCGCAGCTGGTGCACTTGGAATAACCGCGGCACACTTCCAGAACGTGCGGGTGCCTGGGACCAGCCTGAGGTCGCGCTGCCTGCGGAATGTTGGCCTCTTGGCCCTGCTGTCGTTTGGGCCTAGGCTCCGCCAGCTTGACCCCGTCGAGGAGGACCCTGAAGTGCCCGATGTACTCGAGCACGCGCTTGGTGGCCTTGAGCTCCTGCTTGACCTGCAACGTGGCCCACTCTGGCGGCGCGCTGAGGTCTGCCCCTTGCTTGGCCCATTCGTCTGCTAAATCATTGTGCTTCATATGAATCTGGACCTCCTCTGGCAGCTCTAGACGTTTGGCCTGCGATCTGTGCGAGGTGACTTTGATGACAGACAGCTCTCTGCCAGGAAGGATGTCCATGTCGTCCAGGCGGTCCCAGATCTCGAGCCAGACGTGCGCATAGGGCCTGGCCGAGGAGCAACACCATGCCCTGCCACGAGCCAAGCCTTGGACCACCTGGGCATTGTCAATGATGATGGCCGTGATGAAGACCGCATGCCTGAGGGCGTGGAGGAGACCCCACAACTCTGCCAGGAGCGAGCTGGGGTCGGGAAAGGGCAGTGGGCCGTACAGGCCCTGCACCACGTCATCGGCCTCCGCTGTGCACTGCAAAGCCGCCCAGCCGCCGTGCCTGAGGTCATCCAAGCCTTTGACTGATCCGTCCGACACCAGCACATCGGTGAGCTCGGGGGCCGCGCCATTGACGATCCAATAGGTGCGCTGCGACGGTAGACTCCAAGCCAAGCCGTAACATGGGGTCCGCCGCAAACCCCGCTCCCATAGCCACCTTGAGGCTTCCGACGAGGAGGCCGACACGCCCAGGTGGCCGACGTCTCTGAAAGTAGGTGATGCGTCGTGGGCTGTCAGCTGCTCCCTTACTGTAGCACACGTCGGGCTGCCGCACCGCCAGTAATAGTGCTGGTGCGTGCCGAAACAGGTCGTGTCGCCGCACAGCTGGCAATACGGAGTGCCCGCCTGGCCCGACAAGAAAAGAGCCTCCTGCGAAGGGAAACCTCCCAGCACCGCCTTCTTGACCGCGTCGGCATGGTGCTGCACTGCCTCGCTGGGGTGAGCCACGGCGCTGGCAAGAGCGCAGCCCGCTCGGGCTGGGCCGCCGCCCACTGGCACAAGGCTCGGGAACGGGCGGCCAACAGCACGGCGGCCTCAACGGACTTGGGGCAGATCTGCAGTAGATCCAGATGTACGTCCCCTCCTTGGAGCACTCCGCCACGTGGAGGCAAGACAATCTCAAAGGCTGATGGCATGCTCCACCCATGGGCTCTAACTGTGACCGAGGTGGCCCCCGCTGGGCCGCGCACCACTGACCGCAACTCCTGCGCGTCGGCGTCGATGTACAGCGCGAGCTGTTGCTGCACTCGGGCCCATGCCGTGGCCTGCGCCCGTCGCCCCTCTGGGTGGCCCCAAGCTTCCCTGGCCCAGGCC